>OVBJ01000146.1:0-93590 GCA_900406535.1 Noccaea bulbosa | reverse complement strand
TGATATGAGTAGAGTGAGTAATTGAAACCTCACGCAAAAATCCTTGTTTCAGTAGACCAGGACCAGACGCTGAAGGCTCTTGCCTACTTTGTGAACTTACCCTCTCTCCCTTTGCCATATGTTACGTTTGTGTTCATTGTTACTCATTTGTTCACGAGCATTGCATTGGTCTTCCTAGAGAGGTTCAACATCTTGTGCATTGGTACTTAATTAGTCTTTTGTTACACTTTTTTTTCTTTCTTTTTTCGATTAATGATTATATTGATTGATAGTTGAAGATGGGGTTGGCTTACACATAATCAACAGGAAACTGATATGCCGTGGAAAGTATACACAACGAAGAAGAAACAGGGATTGGAGGGAAAGTAAAGACTCTACTCTGGAGGGAGGCTTTGCCGTTGTTTTACTTTTACAATATAAATAGAAATCAGAGATATTTTGTAAAGATTATCGAGAAAATTGCAGAAAGAAAGTGAGTGTGAGACTTTGTTTGAGAGCTTTTCTTATAGTGAGATTAGCTGATGACATTGTACTTGGAGTGTTATTGAATGGAAATATAGTCTGTTCATAACAAATTGGTGCGGTGAGCGTGGATCGAACACGCGACCTAGAGATATTTTGTAAAGATTATCGAGAAAATTGCAGAAAGAAAGTGAGTGTGAGACTTTGTTTGAGAGCTTTTCTTATAGTGAGATTAGCTGATGACATTGTACTTGGAGTGTTATTGAATGGAAATATAGTCTGTTCATAACAGAAACCTTTTCGCCACTATACCTGAAGGATATGTATTCTAGTGGCCAAGACACCACGATACCAACTGATGATGAAGTCTGTGAAACCAGTGAATTAGAAAACAAACTTACGGTATGGTTTTCATATATAAGAATCGATAGACTGGTGAGTTTATTTAAACACTTTTATTCAATAGTTGCATACTTGCATGCATGTGTATACTGCAGGTTAATAGTATCAGGCATACTCATGTGATGAGACTCTTTTGCAGAAAGTGCAGTTTTGTCATTCATGTCAGTTGCATCTTAAAAGGTAAACATTTTGTTGCGGCATTACACAGGGGCCAGAAAATCATCGGAACGTGGAAAAAGAAATGCGTATCTGCCCACCAAGAAGTGTTTCAAGCTCATATTTGATGCGTTGCGCTATATGTGATGATAGGCTGAATGGAAAGGCTTTGTCATGCATGACATGTGGAGATACGTATCATCTCCAGTGTCAAGCAATCCCGATAAAAATACTCGGTTCACCCACTTCATTCTCAACACGAGCTTCAACTTTCATTGTCAAGTGGGTCCAAATTCATTCCCTGCAAACTGGATATGCCAAAGTATGGCTATAAGTGTTGCATTTTCAACCTCGATTTCCATGTGAAATGCATCACTGTTGTCAGTGTATCAGGGAAGGATCAATTCTCACCGTCATAATCTGTACAACTTTTGGGTTGAAAACTCAGAGTTGACTCGAGTTTGCAGTGTTTGCGTTAGACCTTGTGGTCCATCGCTTTACGGCTGCATTGATTGTAACTTCCAGACAAAATGAAAAACCAACTACATCTGCATACTCTCACGTTCAACGAATGGTTTTCGGAAGATAATTGTCCTATATGTGGCTTAGATTGCTACTCTGATGACTGTTACTCCTGCAACCACTGCAAGGACTTGTTTCACGTAAAATGCATAATGTCCATGGTATATGTATATATATAATATCATTTTGTAGCATCTCAATTCATTCCTTAAATAATTTTCCTGATTTCAAGATCATTTTTTTTCTTTTATCTCATTTACGCAGGATGATCGTGAAGCAGCAACAGAAGAGGAACAGCTTAAAGACATATATATCTTAAATAATTGCTACTCTCCTCGAGTTTGTTGCCATTCCAAGTGTAAATGTAAACTTCTAAGCTTCTTTAAAGACGCCAAAATCTGGAGAAGGTGTAAGAAATGAACCAAACAGAGGGAAAAAAAAAAGCGTCCAAGGTACAAAATCTGAAAAATTACACAAAACTATAGGGTAGAAATTAAATAATTAAATGAGGATCATACAGGAATTAAAAGATGATATTATATTTAGTTGGCAATGGAAAAATTGTGAATGCTTGGTCTGATCCATAGTTACGAGTTCATCCTCCAAGACCTCCAAGTCCAAAGAATTTGGCTAGAGTTCATACAGGAAAAATTTACAGAATCGAATATTGACAAGGTGAGGAATTTGGCTAGAGTTCTCATATTCGACTGCAATATAAGCTCAAGTTTAAAACAGTACTCTCAGTTACCTCTTTGGATTATGTGGAGAATCTGAAAAACTATGAAACTTCGGTCCAAGGAAGAAGGTATCAAGTCTCTGATTCAGAATCTGATGAAACTACAAAGGACGGCAAGGGATTCTCTGAAGAGATTGTGTGTTCATCAGAATCTAAGTCAGAGACTTGAAACATCTTCCTTAATCTTCCACCTTTATTTTCTTTCTTAATTGTCCTTAGTTTTTTTTAGCTGCCATCTCCTTGAAAGATACTGAAAAAGAGACGAACATTATCAAACTAAACAAAAACAGATAATCAAACTAAACAATAGACAGAATAGGGGAATTAATGTACAGTACCAGAAAAATCCCCACCAAAAGGCTTTAAGACAGATAATCAACCTAAACAAAAACTGTGGTTCCAAGCAACTACAGGCTAAGAACATCAAATTGTTTTGACATGGAGAAAGCTAGCAGTGATGATTACGATTACAGTGATAGTTTCATCAATGAAAATGATCCATCTGCACACGATACAAAAGTCTCTATAGTACTGACGATGATGAAAGTAAGCATGTAATCATAATTTTCACTGCTAGCTTTCTCTATGTACGTGTCAACAGTGTCTTCTCCATATGACTCCCGTAAATTAAGTCAAGTCAAGTCAAGGATACAAATAAACATTCTATCAACAGGATACGATTCGCCATCATTTCGATAAAAAACGGTACTACACTACTCCTGCCGAGGAAGTAGGCCAGTGAGGTGGATGCTACGAGGTCCCAGGACAGAGAAGATAACATCTTCAAACTCAATATTGAGTTGGCAAGACTCAATTTTGTCACGAAGACACATAAGAAGAGTGGACTTTTGTTCCTAACGTTACACTAAAACTGAATCATGCCAACTCAATATTGAGTTTGAAGAAGCTGATTACGTTACACTGAAGAATGCTTCAAACTGTTGCATTACCAAGCAACAATTAATGTCGCCTAAACCCAANAAAAAAAAAAAAAAAAAAAAAAAAAAAAAAAAAAACCAAAAAAAAAAAAAAAAAAAAAAAAAAAAAAAAAAAAAAAAACCACTTATTCATATATATGTAAACTTCTAAGCTTATGTAAACAAAGAGCAGACGCGAGAAATTAACCAAACAGAGAAAATAAGGCGTCCAAGTACAAACAATAACTAACTCATTTCCAGGTTTCACTATAACTCCCGCAAACACACAAATCGTCAACACCCCAATTCGTATAAAAAATTAAGTATTTTTGTTTTGTCTCAATCGGTGGATATTCATATTCGTTTTGAGTTTAAAAGAAAAGAAAAAGTGTTCCCACCCCCAAAACGCCATGGAATTTGGTCAAAGAATATAGAAGAATCGTAAAAGAAAGAGATGAGACTCCGCAGCCGACGCTTTGGTTTCTCAAACGTAGATGGCTGAGGGTTTTTATTTTCGGTTGTGAGGTTTTTGATGGCTTAGGGTTTTATATTCGGCGCCGGACGCTTTGATTGTATACAAAAAAAAAAATTAAAAATCCATTAAAGTGATTTGACCTAAATTGATTATAATTTGTCGACAAAAAACAAAAATTATAATTGTCGATTAATGAGCCCACTGAATAAGGAAGAATAAAAATAGAATTTTATTAAAATTTTGCATTAAAAAATAGAAAATGTTATAATAAGTTAATAACTAATTTAAAATAAAAATAAACAGTGGAAATTACAATAGATGACCATCAATAGCGACATTACAAAAAAGAAAAAAAAAAAAAAGACCTGATAAATTAACTGATACGCATATGATTATTTTGCTTCTATTCTTGTATTGTCATTTTGTTTTAGATTTTTTTTTTTTTCATTTTTTATACTCCCTCTATTTCTTAAAACTTGATGTTTTAAAATTTTCAAAGATATTATAAAACAATTTCATCTACATTTACTGTTTAAATTTTGTTTGTTATTTAATTTTATATTTAATTGTTAAATACATTAAATGAAGCTAAAATATCAAACTTTGAAAGACAAAAAAAAATTCTAAAATATTAAGTTTTAAGAAATAGAGTGAGTATAAAAAAGAAGAAGATAATGTGAATTGTGACTATAATGGTGGCACAGTGGTGACAATGACAATAGTTATCTTTGACGATGGTGGTGGTGGTCACAGTAAAAACAATAATTATGGTAGATGATAGTAACAATGATATTAATAACGTTAATTTTGGTATCAGTAACTTACATTGTAATATGTGCAACTTGTAAAGTTAATAATCTTAGTTAATTAATATTTTCTCTCCCAAAATATAATTTTTTTTATGTATCTGGTTGTGTTTTAAGTCCAGAAACATCTAAAAAAGGTTATATTTTGGGACTGAAGAAGTAACTCATATCTATCTATATTAATAAAGTTAAATATTATACTCTCTCCATTTTATATTAGTTGTTATTCTGGCATTTTTTATTTGTAATATATGTAGATGTATCTGGATATGTTTTGAGTTTGATACATCTATATATTGTTCAGATACATTTTGCCAGAATAACAAGTAATATAAAAGAGAGGAAGTATACTTTATCTTTAGCAAACAGTTAAAAACTGACACATCAACACACAATTTAAGAAGACAAAAAGAAATTTCTTATTGTTTCTTCCAAAGGGGCCATCGTTTGGGCCACCTATTCCCAAAAAAAAATTGACCAATAACTCTAGCTAACAAATTATCATCATATTTAAGGCCTTAAGATGTAACTAAAAAAATATGATGATTATCGGGCCTCAAAGCAACGACGGAACATGATGGGATGGGACAAAACAAGAGGCGGTAAGACGGAACAAGATAGAACAAGATGAAATGAGATATGACGAGACAGGACGGGAAGGGACATAACGAGACAGAACGAGACATGAAAAGACTGGAGGGACAGAACCAGATAAGACATAATGGGATATGATGGAACGTGATCGGAGGGATGGGACAAGACAGACGACACATGACGAAATGAGAATTATGACCACCCCTAATTTTATTTTATACTATGAGCATGACATTTTTGAAATAAAAATTACAAAATTTGATATTCTCAAAAAAAAAAAAAATAACATCGTCAGTACTAATAAAGTAAAATTCCGCGTAATCAAAGCCGTCCCTGACTTTACATAGGCCACAAGCCAAATTTACTTATGGGCCTGTAAACTAATAAACTAAAGAGAGAGTTGAGAGAAAAAAATTTATCATGTGAGACAGATTCGAACTCGGCACCTAAAACTTAAAGAACGACACGCACAGCCAACTAAGCTACACGATACTTTGTCAAAATGGGGGCCGATTAAATAGTTATTCTAACCAGGGCCGCAAGCACCTGCTTGCTCTGCTTGGCCTCAGGGCCGGCTCTGGCGTAATGGCAATACGACAACAACATTGATAATAACCAAGTTAATTCAAATATTATATAGTAAAAATACAAAATTGTCATGTTAACTTAGTTATTATATCATCAAATTGTCGTGTTAACTTTGTTATTGTGAAAACTATTACGTTAACTTTGTTATCCTTTTATAAAATTATGAGTTATTATATTAGACAGAAAAGATGATGATGATGTTAGATTTTGAGTCAATTATGCAAGGTTGGAGTTTCCTTGTGAAAAAGTGTTCCAACAATAGATCTTCTTCCCAATCTTAAAAGATTATCCATGTGTTTTAGTTTACTACAATACGATGATAAGATGACTCAATTTTTTCATACATCGAACGTTGCCTTAAGCTCAAGCTCGGTTTATAAATAAACTCAAAATTGTCTAACTCATACATCAATTTATATACTCCTTCTGTTTCAGAAAACTTGATGTTTTAGGAAAAATGGGTTTGGATGTATCTGGATGTGTTTTGAGTCCAGATACATCCAAATAATGTCCAGATACATTTTCCTAAAACATCAAGTTTTCTAAAACAGAGGGAGTATTTTTTTTATTTTATACACAAACTTAATAAAATTGATTAACTCATTCATTGACGACATATCACCATTTATATATGAGTCACCAATAATGTCACATGCCATATCATACTTTAAAAAAAAAATTAATATGTTTATTTTTTAAAAATGTTTCAAATAATAAATACTTCAAAAAAATTCAATAGTATATTAAAGAATAAGTCCAATTATTATGTTTCCACTATGCAAAATGTGCATACAAGCTGGTTTTTGGTGGGATTTTATTTCTAAATATTGGATGCATTGCTTTTGTTCTCTTTAGCTTTCTGATTTAGCATTGGTGACACATGTCGAACTTTTTTTTTAATCTTATCAAATTAAATTAAGATTTTTAATATTGTGGTGAGCCAAATTTAAGTTGATAAGATTACAAAAAAAAATCGACATGTGTCACACATGTTGAACCAAAGAGTTGAAGAGAATAAAAACACTGCATGCAACATTTAGGCACAAAGTCTCACCAAAAACCGACTTGCATACACCTTTCGCATAAACGAAACATAATTATTGGACTTAGTCTTCAATATATTATTGAAATTTTTGAAGAATTTATTATGTGAAATTTTTTTAAAAATAAACATATTAAAATTTTCTAAAACTAAAAGTATACTTCAACTAATTGAACATTAATCTTTGGAAAAAATACATAAAAATACTTACTAATTTTTGTTTCTACGAATATAGAGAACATATATATTAAAATCTTTATGACGGTGTTAATCGAGTTTTGTTTTTCCTTTTCTGTTCAATTTAGGTCTAATTTTCGTTTTATGGATATAGAAAACAAATTAAAACCTTTATAACGGTGTTAATCTGAAATCAATTCTCAAATCACATTATTTGATTCGTTTTTGTTACGGATCTGTGAATCAGATTACAAATTTTATGGGTCAAAGATGGAGAAACGACGAGGGAAACGCTATAATTACCAGTTGCGTCTCTAAGAGTTTTTCATCCCGAGTTCACTGCTACAATTTATTACAATTATCACTTTAAATATTTTAAAAGATTTCAAATATGACTCTCTTACTATATGTGTTACATAATTGACCCAAACTTATTGTGAAATGTCTTTTAGTTATTAACCTAAAGGCAGTGTCAGAATCTGTAATCAACCAATTTAAGGAAATTCAGAAATTTAACTGATAATTTTAAGGAATCATATCAGTGTTGAAAAAGTTCGATTTAAAACTCACTCGAATCATACATGATTAACAAACACATAATAGATTAACCTAGAGATAGTGTTGAAATCTGTAATCAAACAATCAAACGAAATAGAGAGAATTTTAAGAAATCCTACCAAAATGTGCAAGGGAACACCTTAAGAATCGAAGAACTGTGAAGAAGATTACAAATTGTAGAGATCAAAGATGAAGAATCGACCAGAGAATTGTTACAATCACCAGCGTTTTACAAGAGTTTTCCATCAAGACCTCACGGCTATAAACAACTTTTTACACTTATGATTTATTTTAGGAGATTTTAAATATGACCCTCTAGCTATATGTGTTATATACATAATTGACCAAAACCTTTTCTGAAATGTGCTCTAGTTATAAATAGTCTTTTACAAAAGGTTTTAGTCAATTATGTGAAACACAGATAGTTAGAGGGTCATATTTACAATTTCCTAATAAATCATAATTGTGTGTAGTAAGTTGTTTATAGCCGTGAAAACTCTTAAAACGCGACTGTTGATTCTAGCGATTCTCTCTTTCGATTCTCCCATCTTTGACCCCTAAAATTTACATCCTTCTTCAGAGTTCTTCGTTTTCTCTCAGGTGCACTCTTTCGCATTTCAGGGTACGATTCCTTAAACTTTCCAGTTACAATTCTCTGTTTCCTTTGTTTGGTTGATGATTTCGACACAGTCTCTAGGTTTATCGATTGTGTGTTTGCTAATCCCGTAGGATTCGGGTGAGTTTCGAATCGAACTTCTTCAGAGGTTTTTTGAGTTATTCGATTTCTAGGGTTTTATATGAACCTATGATTCCATTTCGCTATTCACGCTTGGATTTGTTAGATTTTCCCCAACCTTTCATGGGTTTTTCCCCCAATTTTCGGTCCACAATTTAGCGATTTTAAGCTTTGTCCCTCTATGCGTGGTAGGTCTAATCATAACTATGCTTTCCGAAACTTGTTATCTACAACGAAACTGTGAAGATTGAGAACTGTATCTATTCCTCTATCGTCGAATCGTTGAATTCAAAATTTTCTCTTTTGATCGCGAAATTTTTGTTGAGTTCTTAGCGTGCTGAAGAGTTGTGCTGGTTGTTTCAAACTCCGGTTTGTGGATTTGCCATTGGAGTTAAATGGGTTTATTTGTTCTTGTAGCTGTTCTTTGAATTTGGTGTCTTTAGTGTGCTTGATTGTTCTGTATGTTCATTTGTATGTGAATCTTTGGTGAAATTTATCATCTGCAACGTCTCTTGGGTAGCTAGGGTGCATTTGTGCTGAAGATAATTGCAGTAAACCACTCCTAAACTAACCATTTTTTATGTGTTTAACCAGAAAGTAGCCATCCTTGAAGCGTAGCTCAGACATTGTCAATTCGTTCAAAGCTTGGAGTGGAGAACTTCTTCGGCATTTGGCACTTGGTCATTTGAAGTATTGAATGATACGGATACAGGACAATCATGGAGTGCAACAAAGACGAGGCGGAGAGGGCAAAAGAAATTGCAGAGAAGAAGTTCAAAGTGAAAGACTTTGCCGGGGCCAAGAAATTTGCACTGAAAGCTCAAAGTCTGTATCCGGAGGTGGAAGGTGTTTCACAGATGCTAGCTACTTTTGATGTGTACATCGCTGCTGAAAACAAAGTGAACGAGGATCTGAATTGGTACGGGATACTTGATGCAAGCCCGCGCGATGATGATGAAACGCTGAAGAGAAAGTACAGGAAGCTTGCTCTAACGCTTCACCCTGATAAAAACAGCTCTGTGGGATCTGAAGGAGCATTCAAGTATGTGCTGGATGCTTGGAAATTCTTGTCAGATAAAGAAAAGAGAGCAGCTTATGATCGCAAGAGGAGCTTGCAGACTATGTATCAGAAGGTTTCAGTTTCAGCTTCTAACAACGGCTTCTGCAACTTCGGCAAGACTAATTTTCCTACAAATGCGGGCAGTTTCGCCAAGACTAGTGGTGTTCCTACAAATGGGGGCAGTTTCGCAAAGACTAATGTTCCTGCAAATGGGAGACCGGCGATCCCGAAGAACAATCCGACTACTCAGAAGAACAATCCGCAGAAGCCAGTTGGTAGTACACAGAAACCACCTGGACGGGCTTATCAACATACAACAGCACCAAGCTCATTTACTGCATCTGGATCATCAGGCCAGTCAGAGCCGAGTACTTTCTGGACAGTCTGCAGGAGATGCATGATGCAGTATGAGTATCCGAGAGCTTATGTTAACTTTAATCTTCTGTGTGCTAATTGTCGACAGCCGTTTTTAGCAATAGAATCCCCCAAACCGGGTATGTCTAATCTTTGGAATAGTTCGAGCAGTCGCAAGCGAAACCTGGATCCAAAGTCAGCTGCAAACCAGAGTTCTACTTCAGGTGTATCTGATAACTCCAAGTGGACATTCTCAAGAACCAGCAGCGCAGCTCATGCTGCGAGTGTGGTTCAACAGGCTTACGAGAAGGTGAAGAAAGAACGCGAGGAGGCAAAAGCAACAGCGAGAAGAGATAAGAAGAGTTCCAAAAGGAAGAGCACTGCTGATTCGTCTCCTTCTAAGAGTTCACTTAAGAAGAGGAAAGTTACAGGAGAAACAGACATGGGTTGCTCTAGTGGAAGCAAGGTCACTTACCACGTGAGTGGTGAAACCGGAAAGTTACAACATGGAATCAAAGAGATAGCGGATGAGATATCTCCCGGGATCAAGGAAAAGATCAGCGAGGAGGATGTAGCAGGAGAGGTAAGAGGGAAAGTCTCGTCAGCATTATGATTCAGCTTAAGGAGGTTTTCTGAGTTATGCAGGGATAATTGTGATTTGGTGTCTTTAGGCTATAATTAACCGATCACTCTGGGGTATATTTGTAAGTTGGGTCATTTGGTTATCTTTTGGTTCTAACATTGTAGAGAGAGAGAGAGATGGGTCTTTTTTTGGCAGAAGACAAAAAAACTAGTTTCCAAATTTTTTTATTTAAGACAACCAAGTGTTGTGTCAAGTGATATTTGTAGCAAACAGTGACTTGGTTTCAAGACTAGTAAAGTGCTCTGTGCTCTGTTTCATTACTTCTATTTCAAAAATATTTATTCCTATTTTCCTTGTCCTTCCTGTCTTCTTAAAGGAAGAAGATGAACTTTAAAAGTCTGAATTTTAACATTATACCCAAAAAAAAAAAAGTTGAAATTTCAAAAATACACTTTTGTGGCTGTCAATTTTCAAAACTACACCTATAGGATGTGTATTTTCAAAAATATATTTTCATTGAGTAAAAGAACTATAAACCCTAAAATATAAACCTCAAATCCTAAAATCTAACAATGAACCCTTAAATCTAAATTTTTAACCCCAAAATCTAAACTCTAATTAAGGATTAGTAAACCCAAACTTATAGATTAAAATTAGGAGAAAGTGTAGTTTTGAAAATTGCTACACAAGAGGTGTATTTTTGAAAATTTACCCCTTAAAAGGTGTATTTCTCAAAATTTCTCAAAAAAAAAAAGTCTGAATTTCTCTAACAAAATACCAATGCCAACGAAGAGGAGATATGAAACTGGAACAAAACTAGGGCATGATCACGGTTACGGTTATCATGATTAAGGTTATTTAACCTCCAGTTACAGTTACAATTTTTTTAACCTTAACCCTAACCGTTTAATATACGGTTAAACGGTTACGATTAACACGATTACGGTTAATACGGTTACGGTTAAATACGTTTATATTTAATTAATGACTATAATTCGATTAATTAATGATTTGTAATTAAATATTATTATATAAAATAAAAATAAATATATTTCATGTATGTATGATATAATTATTTCAGATATATAAATATTAAATAATTATACATACATATTTATAAATTAGAATATAGTTGGATGATGAGATTATAATTTATATAATTTTATTTAGTTGTATGATTTTTTCCATGATAGCACCATCTAGTTTTTTTTTAATCTAAATTTGTTATAAAATTATTATTATTCTTCTAAATAATTTAGGTTTGGATCTGATAAGTTAATTGTACAACATAACTTCTCTATGTCATATTATTTGTATATAACTAATTAATATTGTATTTAAATTATTTTTAAAACGGTTACGGTTAAAATTAGACGGTTTTAATATAGTTACGGTTAAAAAAACGGTTACGATTAAAAAAATTTGTAACCATAACCAATATATTTTTACGGTTAACGGTTACGGTTTTTAACCGTTTAATACGGTTATGGTCTAGTTACGGTTACAAAACGGTCCGGTTACGGTCCGAAATACGGTTACAGTTTGATTTTGGTCATGTCTAAAAAAAACTACTTCACTATTCACTGAAGATTATTCTTATGTGATTTCTCAATCTGCCGTGGATTGCAATGTATTGTTACATAAATTTACCCAAAGTGAAATCGAGATATACAAGAACTTCATTTTTGGGGTATGATCCTACGGACAAAGTATTCAAGGTATTGCGCGTGTCAAATGATTATCGAGTTTCGACGTTAGGAAATGGAAAACCATCATGGAGACTGATNAAAAAACCCCCCCCCCCCCCCCCAATTACGATATACCTGATGGGATATGCATTGATGGTGTCTTGTAACATATAGGTGCGTTCACGATGTTGATCTTCGATTATTGAGTTATTTAGAGAGAAGTTCTCGTTTGTTACTGTGGGCTGTATGGTTACTTTGGGCACAACTCTGATAAATTTCAAAAGTAAATTGGGAGAAGTACTGACTGATAATCCCACAAAGTACCGCTCACAATTTACCTATAAATTTATTAGAGCTGTGCTCAAAGTAACCATACAACACACAATAACAAACGTGAACTTCTCTAACCTAATATCAAAGCTAAATAGCCCAATAATCGAAGATCGACATCTAATGCCACGGTGTGAATACACCTATATAATACAAGACACTGCATATTCCATCAAGCACATCGTAATGGGGTATTATTAGACCTTCGATCAGTTTTCATGATGGTTATCCATTTTCTAACGTCGAAACTTGAAATCATTCGACACGCGCAATACCTTGAGTACGTTGTCGATAGGATCATACCCCAAAAATGAAGTCCTCGTATATCTTGATGTTGGTTTGGGTAAAGTTACATAGTTTCTTGTGCTAAGGTTACAAACCATGGGATCCATATCTCTACTACATAGCAGCAATCCACATACATGTTGAGAAATAACATAGCTATTATTATTTACGTTGTGCCAAGCGTGTAGGATCTTTGGTTGAAAAATCCTATAAAATCTATTAAAAAAAAATTTGTTTAGATAATAATAAGTGGAAGCCAAATCAGTTTGCCCTAATTTATTTTCTCCCAGACATACTTCCCGAGGTCAATGTCGCCACTACCGCTTTGGCTCCGATTTTAGGATGAATTGCTGGCGATTCTCTTCCTGAGATTGGAGCTCTGCCTTCTTATTCCCGGCCTCCGCTTGGTGACCGATGAAGCTTTGTTATCTTTCGCCGGTGTCTCTTGCGTCGACGACATTAGAATCTCCCACATCGAAAGTTGGAGCATTCCTTAACTAATATATAAGATTCATGGGCCAATCCACTCATTGCCAATTGGTTTTGAGTTGGAAGCCCATGATTACTAATATGGTATGAGAGCCATGTTAGCCCAACAAGCAATTTCCCACAAGAAAAAACGGTTTTCCACATTGTAAGTGGTCGTATAAGTGGCCCGTCTTGTTATGGTATTTCCGAGATGAGGAGGTGGCCTATTAGAACCTCCCACATCAAAAGTTGGAGCATTCTTTAACTAATATATAAGATTGATGGGGCCATCCACTCATTGTCAATTGGTTTTGAGTTGAAGACCATGATTACTAATAGATCTGTTTGCACTTTTTCAATCGTTGGCTGCTCTTCGTCTCCGGTGACAGATCCTGTAACATCCTGATTTGTGGAGAGGCATAAGAGAATTGATTTGGCTACCTATTTCAACTAAGTGCACTAATTACCTTTTCGGTCAAAGACCCATAAGTAACTTTAGAGTTAAGCGTGCTTGAGCTAGAGTAGTGGAAGGATAGGTGACCTTCGGGGAAGTGGTCTGCGGAACCGTGTAAGTGAGGCCAAAACACGGGGAAAGGTCAGGTGTTGATTGCAGGGATAGTAAACAAGTCATTTGAGCCTCTCAAAAATAGTGCACCGGCCATCGGACAGGGGTGGGGCCCACGGGCCGAAAGAGGGCATGGGTGACTCACCAAGATGGACGGTCCGGGTATTATAATTTGATATCAGAGCCGAACCCAGACGATAGTGTGGAGTCAAGTGGGATTTGACTCACACCGTCAAGGGGTGACGATCCAGGTGCACAACGTCCTTGTTGCGCTCAGTGAGTGGGGGTGAATTGTAACATCCCGATTTGTGGAGAGGCTTAAGAGAATTGATTTGGCTACCTATGTCAACAAAGTGCACTTACCTTTTTGGTCAAAAGCCCATAAGTAACTCCAGAGTTAAGCGTGGTTGAGCTGGAGTAGTGGAAGGATGGTTGATCTTCCGGGAAGTGGTCTGCGGAACCGTGTAAGTGAGGCCAAAACACGGGGAAAGGTCGGGTGTTGATTGCAGGGATAGTAAACAAGTCATTAGAGTCTCTCAAAAATAATGCACCGGCCATCGGATAGGGATGAGGCCCACGGGCCGAGAGAGGGTGTGGGTGACTCACCGGGATGGGCGTTATGGATCCGCAAAAATCCGCCGAGCTTATGACAACATAGCTCGCTTTTCACTCGTTCCCATTACTGGAGATGCTTGTGTGCATGTCGACTCACTTTATAGGCTGGACTCTTATAATTTTTCTGAACGAAACCCTTGTATTATTTATGGCTTTGTCTATATTTTCTCCTTTATTTTATAAGTGGTATTGCTTTTATTATTTTTTACTGAAAATCATGATGTTTTGTTTAAGGAGAGTTTTTTATTATTTTTCACCCTTTTATTTGGAGAGATTATTGACAATCTTTTTTATTAGGATGCTATCTTCCGGTTTCAAAGCCGGAGTTAGCTGTCAATTCCCTTACCGATTTTCCTTATCAAGTGGTTGAGGATTGGATATCCAAGTCGCTATTCAAAGTGGCTATAGTTTGATGTTTTGACATTGCCATGATGATCCCCTTGACACAAATAAGTTATGGCTTCATTTTGCTGTCAAATTATCTTGACTACTTATCTGCTATCAGTTTATTTGCTTTTATGTATTATTATCTTAGATTGCATACTAAAATTAATGAAATCAGTTAGTGTACAAAAAAAGGTAATAATTTAAAGTGCCTAGTATTCTCTATTTTCCTAATTATTAAACGATGAATTCAAGGTCAGGATCCGAGCGATCATAATGCACATCATGTCTTAATATAATAAGAGATTTTGTGGGTACCTTTTCTTCTGAATCCCAGGAGACTAAGATTTCTACAAATACTTGACTTCCTTTTGTTGGTTGTCTTCATATAGATAGGCTTTATTAGGAGATAACAATTGCAAAAAGTAAATTATGTTATAATCACAAATAACAAAATTTATTATTTTTAGTGACAACAAAATTAATGAAACAAGACGAAACAAGATTTAAAACCGCTTCAGTTCTTCCATATAAAATTTACTATCTTTTCTAGCTTCAATCTGAAAACTAATTATTGCTTTGACCTAATCTACGAATGAAAGTATATATCCTCAAACTAATCTATATCAAACCTATCTTCAAAACAACAATACATTGCATAATTAGAAATCATATATATCAAACCGAAATTAAAACAACCATGAAATCCAATTCACTAACCTGAATAAATAGCGTTTATGAGCTCTGTCGAAAGCTTTAACGATAAACCTTTTAGTATGTGATATATGAATTTTCAGGTATTTGTGAGGATGCGGCGGATCTAGTGAGAATTTTTGGAGAACGAACTGTAGCTTTATATATAGGGGTAACTTTCTTTTCTTTTTATAACTAGGGCAACTAGAACTAAGAAACGTCGAGACCGACAAACTTTTGGCCAAAAAAATATGTAAATGAAATTTGGGCTTTAAAATT
Organism: Noccaea bulbosa; assembly: GCA_900406535.1. NCBI lineage: Eukaryota > Viridiplantae > Streptophyta > Magnoliopsida > Brassicales > Brassicaceae > Noccaea > Noccaea bulbosa. The sequence goes on along the minus strand of OVBJ01000146.1, from coordinate 78,115 downwards.
AGACACTAAAAATATAAAATTGGGCTCTATCTCATTTAGTTTTATCATGGGTTTTGATCTAACATTTAATAACAAAACTGGGTTGTGCAGAGTGAATAAATGTTTGTTCTTAATTTTTTTTATATAGATATAATATATAAGAAGAATAATCAAAGATTTTTGGGTTCAAAATAAGTTCACTCCTCATGGAAGCCCATTTGGCCAAGTGGTCAATCAAGAGAATAATGCTTCTACAGGTCGGAGTTTCGAGTCCCAATAAATACAGTTTGTTCATTTATACAGATTAATGGAGATGAGCTTACAAGAGATCTTCAGTTTAGTGCAGGTGGAGCCGTCGGTCATGGAGTCATCGGTCATGGAGTCTTAGAGTATGGTGTAACATTTCTCATAATTTGTAATCGAATAGTAATCCAGTGTTAAAAAAAAAAAAAGTTCACTCATCACAATTTGGACACATATTTTCCTTATATTTAAAATTTTGAGATTTTGTGAAGATCAACAATAATTAGTCGCTTTGAGGTATTACACCAGCGAATTGGAGGACTAGTCGCTTTGAGATCGACGGAGACAGAATTCATTGATTACTTTAAGTACAACCGCATCATTTCTTCCTTAGAAAATTTACTATCTCTGCTAACTTCAATTCGAAAACCAAATACGGCGTTGACGTGATCTAAGAATGAAAAATACATATCCTCAAACTTATCTATATCAAATTATTTTTACAACAATAATTAACTGCGTAATTAGGAATGATAGCTATTGAACGACATTCACTAACATGGATAAATTTAGTTCCTTAGCTAAATGGAAAGTTTGAAGATATATCTTTTATTCAGTAATATATGAATTTCAGGTGATTTGTGAGGAAGGATACACCGATACAGAAGATCTAAAGGTAGTTTTAAGAGAACAAATTGTAACTTTATATTTGAGGATATCTTTCCTTATTTTCACTTTTAAGGTAATTAATCTCCAATGTATTTCTCTATATTTGACTCCAAAATGAAGCAATCTCAAAATGGAATTGGTTTTTGCTCCAATTTATTGCCCCATTTGTTACTTCAAAAAAGTATATTCATTTTGAAAAACTTTTTATTAATTACTAAATTTATATTTTATATATAGATATATATTACAAATTACCCCATAATTTTTTTTATAAATAAATTCACAATTTATTATATTTATTTAAAATTATTTGTTAAAATATTAAAAATAACATTACAAAACTAAAAATAACAACATAAACTGGATTTTATTTTTAATTATAACCATCTGGATATTTTTATTGTTGTTTTAATAAATTTCTTTTTGATGTTATTTTTATTTAAAGTATTTTTCCTTTCTTTTTAAATTTATTATTAGCTTAAATAATTAAATTTTCTAATAAATATGTGTTATTTGTATTTTAGAGTAATGATAAACATCAAAATAATTAATTATATATTAATTATAAACCGATTTTTAAAACAAGTGGGGTATTAATTTAGTTTCATATAGTAAACGTAACCACCGGTCTAATTAATGTCTAATACACATGGTTAAGCTAAACCGTGACTATAATCTAATATTTTGGATATTTTGTTTACATGTTATATACAGAAAACGTCATAAACCATTTCTAAAGTTTTATTTAGATACGTTCGGCCAATTAAAGTACCAACTTCTCTTTGAAAACCCATTTAAATTAGTGCGTTTACTTCCAAACTAATCAAAAATTGGCCACTCTTCTCTCGAGAATCACATTGATTGTACAACACAATCCTACTTTCCCACTTCATGCTGTTTCTTGCATAGAGCGAGCCTCCAAAGCAGACTCTTTTGTCTGATAAGTCATAAACAGAAAAGGTATATGAGAAGAAAGTGATGTCGGCAAGGAAAATTGGAACTTTTGAGTAAAGTGTTTCAATATAAACAGTATTGCCAAAACTCTAGATATTAATCTTTCTTTACAATCTTTTCTTGTCTCTACCACAATCTCACAAACTATATATATATATGAACAAAGAGTGATGTTGTTAGTTACGACAAGAGAAAAACAAAAATCAACTTTTGAGTGATGTGTTTTGAGAAACAGTTACATTCCCAAAACTCTAGATAGTGAAAGTCTTTCTTACAATCAAAGTCTACTTTCTCCAGAAATTTCAGATTATACCAACCCCCTAATTAAGCTTCAAAATTGGTTAAGCAAAGGCCATTTTCCTCTCCACAATCTCTTTGATTCTCTTCAACACCACCTTACTCTCTATTCTCATACCTCCGATCTCTAAAAGCTTCCGGAGCAAACGCTCAACCAATGCGAATTCGTTTGTAGTATACCATTCCAATTGTTCCTCAACAATGATTTCCAGATCTCTGAAAGCTCTCATCACAAGACCAATCTCCATTCTTCTTTCCACAAGATTCCCCACAACCTCTATCATCTTCTCTTCAATCTCTTCCACAGATTCAGCGTGACTTTCAATCTCTACCATCTGAATAATCGCACAGAAGGCACACGTAAACCCCAAGACCCAACAAAAGTTATCAACCAAAAAATTTCTTGGTGGGTTTAACATTCTTCTTATCACAGGGAGAAGCTTCTCCATCACAGGAATCACAAAGTCTTGTTCATCAAGAGGCATGCTTAAGCACCTGAAGATGTAGCATCCTCTGTTAAAGAACTTTGTTTCTTCACAGTGGGAAGTAATATAGTCACGTAGATCGACCCACGTGTCGTCCTGGACGTCGAATATCTCTTTTGCAACGTGGTGCACAACTTCTCCGAGGATCTTAAACGTGTTCTCATAGGTTTCTTGCTTCCCAAGGCAAGTGATGATCAATGGCTGGAGTTCTCTGATCACTGCAATGTCGATTTGCTTCTCTTTTGAAGTGTGACAAGAGAGTAAGACGTTGAGTTGTCTGATCGCTAACTCTTCGTCTAAATCGTCAAGCTTATTCGATACCACCATTTCCAAGATCTCTAACGAAGACAATTTCTTCAAATATTTGTACCCTTGAAGACGAAACCGTACTCCATGATCTAAAGGGGAGAAATCGAAGCTGAGTTCTCGCATTTCTGCAGATAACTCTGTCAAGAAACGGCGTTGATCTTCATTGTATTCATACTTGAACAGATTGTTTTCTCGTGAAAGGAACTTCTCGAGACCTTCAAGGCGTAGTTGCAAGAACTGTTCCATCTTCTTCTCCACAAGCTCATTTGCTGACTTCGCAAGAATGTGACGAATACTCTGTATCAAGTCGTATCTGTTTCCAGAATTCAAAACCTGAATCCCCATTTTAACTATAGTAGCTAAACCTAAACACCAATCATCTTCTTGCCCAGGATCAAGCAACACTTTCTCGGCTTCCCCTGAAATCCTCTCCATAAACCGCTTGATAAATTCCAATTTCTTGATCGGTGGTAAACCAAGAAAGACATCGAAACTCTTGAGTGGTTCTGTATCTGAAAGTGAGAGAATACAGTCGCTGAGCTCGTCCCATCCGCCATTTTTCAACGTAAAAACATTGTAAGCAATGAAAGAAACGATGTTTCCGAGGATCTTGGAGCGAGATCTTTTGTTTTCTTGCATTGTAAGGCAAGAAATGACGAGTGGGTTGATTTCGTGGAGAGCGACGAGAGAGAATTCGAAGCTGCGATCTCTTAGTTCCTTGAGAGTCTTAGAGAGGAGAGAGATCGATCGTAATCTGAAGACGTCACCGGAAGAAGAATCTTGATACACCATGAGAAGCTTTTTGGTTAAGCAATTTGCGAAATGTTTGACGCAGAAGTCGTAGAGAGCCCTCGATGGTTTATGCTCGTCGGCATCGTTACGATTGATGATGAAGAGTTGATCGACAAGAATCGATAATCTTTCGTGGCTTGGAGTTGCAAGAAGATCTCTGGCTTTCCACATAAGATTCGATGATTCTGTCATTTTCCCGAGAAAATTTCGACTCTTCGTCGTCTCAAAATCTTTTTCTTTTCTGGTAAAAAGGGTTTAAGGATAGTTGAACTTGAACATATGCGACAACAATCGCTAAAACGTCGTGTTTGCGTTTATTTTGTTCGATGCAGTGAATAGAAATAAATTTTGCGTTTATTTTCCGATATAGTGAACATAAATAAACCAGACTTGTTGACAAAAATAAAAATAAAAAATAAACCGGCCTTAACCTTTATGGAACCCATAAATAAATCAATCGATAAAAATTAAAGAGATGATCTTTAAAACGGCGACGTATAGTAAAAAAGGGTCATATTCTAAATCTCTTAATATAAATGTTAAAAGTTGGCGGCCGGTATTGATCAATATTAATATATTATAGTACAAATGGAAATATGTAATAATATGAGGTCATGTTTGAAAGTCTCCCAATTAAAAGTGGAGGCAGCTGCTATCCGAAAGTCTGATACGAGAGATCGCCGATTTCTAGGGCTATTTGGTGTCCTCCTCTTCCTCTCGAGTTTGAAGCCTGAAATCTCCAACACAAATCGTAAAATTTCAGGTAATTTCTCTTTAACTCCTTACGATTTTGATATGCTACTCGAAATTCAGTTCCTTTGCTTTTAGGAATCGTTTAACCGGCTGATACACCAATTCGACTTTTGGGATCGATTTGGTTTCGCCACTTCCGTCAGAAATTGATATCGAATTTTCACCTTTTCTCTTCCGGGTTTTCCGAAATTGAAATCCTTTGCGGTTTAATTTTACATCAACAGAGATAGATATTGCTTCGCAGTTTCTAATTCAGATGAATCTAGGGATTTTCTATTCGGCGATCAATGGCGAGTTTTGTTTATGTCTCTACATATTTTTCGTTCTTTCTTCAACAGTAAAGTTTCAAGCTTTAGCTTGATGTATTCTCCTAATCTGTTGAATCTCTGTTTCAGGTTTTGGGCTCGTTGGCGTTTTTTTTTTTCTGTATCTCTCAGCGTTTTGCCCATTTCATAAAACATGGCAGAGATACAGACAAATGGAAGGGCGTATGAATCACTTTTGGAAAAGGTTCTTTCGATGAACATTCTTTCTTCTGACTATTTCAAAGAGCTATATGGTTTAAAGACTTATCATGAGGTAGTTGATGAAATCTACAACCAAGTTAATCATGTGGAGCCATGGATGGGTGGAAACTGCCGTGGTCCTTCGACAGCGTATTGTCTCCTGTACAAGTTCTTTACCATGAAACTCACAGTGAAGCAGATGCATGGGCTGTTGAAGCACACAGATTCTCCTTACATTAGAGCGGTGAGTGAATCTCTTAACCATCTTCTTGCTTTACCGTGGTGCGATACTGTTCTAGTAGAATCTGGAAATATCTCTTTGCATCTTCTGGCTTTTTCTTGATTTTCAGTAACATCTTGTGTGCTGTTTGTTCCAATACTTGTTCCTCACCCGTTATTTGATACCAGCTAAGTCGTTTCTTAGTAGTCAATTTAACACGGAAAAAAGGTAGGTGTTCATTCAACATTTGCTTATTGAAATAATTATAGAGCCTCTACAGTCAGGTAATAGCATTCCGTAACTCTGGGTTTCCGTCTGAAACTATTCTTTTCTCACCCCGTATTGAAGGTATGAGCGTACACATAATTGTTCTACGTGTTTTCATAACAGATTTTCAGAACCACAAACAAAGTTGGGATGTCATTCTTTCTTTGAGTTGCTGAGAGTTTCTCCAACCAAAATAAATAAGACCTTTCTTTGCTAGGAGTGTCAACAGTTCAAGGTTTGAGGTGTCTTTTCTATTTTAGATACTCTATCTCTCTAGGATCACCTCTGTGCCCATTTATTAGTATAGAAACTAGCGGCTGTGAGAAATAATCTGTCTATCATACTTCACTCTTAGTCGGGCACCTTACATGATTTCTTGGGTTACCAAAGTTATATTGATGTATCTCTTCTTTGTTTGGCTTTGCGTTTTTCCATGTTATTACAACTTGTCTGATATGTTTCTCTATGTTCAGTGCTTTTGATCTGACCGCATGGAACTCAATGTGCAGGTTGGATTCTTATATTTAAGATATGTTGCAGATGCAAAGACGTTGTGGACATGGTATGAACCATACATTAAAGATGATGAGGTAAGCATTTTTGTAACATGTTAAGGTCATTTCTATTCATTCATCTGGGTTCTTTATAGTTTCTGTGCGAGTCTACCATCGTATTTTTCTATAGTTCCTTATAATATGTGTTTGTTTTCAGTATAGAAGCTCTTGTTAAGTATTTTAACTGAGTTGATCCACGATATAGTTGCGAACCATAAAATAGAGAATCTCTCTGACCTGAATGGCTACAATAGCAAACTTGTTGTCATAGGTTCATGTTATCATAATACACGCTCCAGCTTGTTTGAACATGGCTCTTCATTGCTACTGTTGGTATACTGCTTACATTAACATATCTATGTATTTTTCTTTCAGGAGTTTTCACCAGGATCAAATGGACGAATGACAACAATGGGTGTTTACGTACGTGATTTGCTTCTTGGACTGGTGAGTCACAAGTTGTTATAATTGTCAATTTTTTTCTGTCTTCTGTGAATTATCCCAGGGAAAGTGTTTTTTGGCTGGGCAGACTTGGATGCTTTTGAGTGCGTAAACATGAATATATGTTACAATACTTGAGGTGATATTGAGAGAACTTTGATTTGTCGGTAAGATGTTGTCTGGTGATTTTACAATCTAGGATTTTTAGTTTTGCTGTTATTTGTTTGTCAGGAAAGTACATTCACTCTTTAAATTCTTCATATTTGCCATTTGAAAATGGTGCAGTGGTTCACTAGTTTGGTGTTATAGAGTCATTTACCTATGCATACTTTTGAGTTCAATACCATATTTTTATGTCTCAATGATGCTAATTCTTGAATCTGATTTGTTCCCGTTTTGTTTTTGCAGTACTACTTTGATACTCTGTTTCCACGCATTCCTGTTCCTGTCATGCGCCAGATTACCTCAAACCTTGAGAAGATGAATCTACCAACGAAACCATCTGGTTCAACAGGAGACATGACTCGTGGCTCTGAAGACACTGCCCGTCGTCCACCATCAGTAAAAGCATCCCTCTCTGTTTCATTTGGTCAGCGTGCACCTCACCGTGCTTCCACCAGAGGCTCTTCTCCTGTTCGCCGTCCTCCACCTTCTGGATATGACAGAAATGGAGGCGATGAACCACAACAGCGGTCCCCGCGTAGGAGCCAGAGCCGAGACTATTCTGACAGAGACTCAGATAGACAGCGGGAAAGAGAGAGAGACAGGGACAGAGACAGGGAGAGGGAGAGGGAGAGAGATAGATACAGAGAAAGGGAGAGGGATTATGGTAATGATAGGAGATCAAGGCGTGACTATGAAAGTAGAAGCAGACGCAATGATTATGACGACGATAGAAGCAGACATGACCGGAGAAGCAGGAGCAGAAGCAGAAGTAGAAGCAGGAGTGTGCAAATTGAGCGTGAACCGACTCCAAAGAGAGATATTAGCAGCAACAAGGAGAAATCGGCTGCGACTGTGAACAGCAATCTTGCAAAGCTAAAAGATCTATATGGAGATGCGAGTACTCAGAGAGGCGATGAAGGAATTGGAACAAGGAGGGATTCAAGTTCAGAAGAAGTGATTAAGCTTGGTGGTTCTTCTTGGAGGTGAAATAAAACAAACAAACAGAAATGAAAACTGTGGATTTAAAAATTCTTCTTCATATTTTGTAGGATAATGCATGTTGTTTTACTGTGTACTGTTATGATTTCCAGCGAAAAACTATTTGTCATATTCCTGAAATTACAGTATTAGTGGATTGATCTTTAATATCTTGAATCTGTTCAGACTTTGTGATGAGTGTTTTTATTACATAATATCTGCGTTTATTGAGATGCAATCTCCAAGTTCGATAGATTCTTTGCACTGGATAAAGATTCTATGCACTGGTATTTGCGGAAGTGCACCATATCTTTCGACAATGCAAAACATATGCCAGTTAGTTATAAGCAAAACTTGATAAAACTGAAAAAATATAATAACCGACATGAAACTAGTCATCATGAACCGGTCACTATATGTAACTAAATTTGGCAGATTGATCATTACTTGTAATAGAACAAAATCAAATATCAATGATGATGAAAACAAACGAAAACACAATAAGAGTTAACAAGTAATATTGTCAAATCACCAATAAAACTTGTTAAAGTTCTCTCCACATTATCGTAATCTCATAATCGAGATAATGCATATGCATCTCATCAATTTAGCCAAATTCTAGAATACATCCCCTCTAATTTAGTTGAACCATGAATGTATCTAATGATGCAGTCATATATGGAAATCATTATTGAGTTTTTGACTAGTTAATTAAGCGAATTGACTCGCTTTCACCACATATGGATCAAAGCAAGTCAACTGAATAAAGATTATATTTACCATAATTAATTAGTTTAATTAAGAAAATTAGATTTTTATGTAGACGGAGAAAAATTCAAATTACTTGGTCAATATTCGATGAACCATTGAATAAGAAATGAATATGTTGCTATAAAAATGAACCTAAAGAAAAAAAAAACTATTATATATGAAAACGCAGGTAAACCAAGTGTTTAATCACAAATCCCCTAGTTAATCAAATCATTCACTTTCTGAAACTACCTCAATCTCTCAGTCCGTTTGACTCTCAGTGATGAATTTTATGAAGCTCTTGATCATCACAGTGATCATCTCAACGATTTTATTTTCGGCGCTGGTCCAATCTCGACAGTTAAAATGTGATAGTTTGGGTGGGAATTGCATGGACAGTGAAGAAAAGGTGATTATGATGAAGACGAAATCAGGTCTGGATGTGAGTCGTAGGATTCTTAAAGCGTCAAGATATATAGGCTACGATGCATTGAAGAATGACGTACCAGATAAGCGACGTGGTAAACCGGATCTACCAGATAACAAGTACCGACGACCTTGTGATGTCATCTCAACTTGTTACCGGTTTACGAATTAAACATGAATCCTCTCCTTTTTTTTTCTTTTTTTTTGGTGTGTTTAATTTTGTTCTTACGATCACATTATACGTCATTTTGATGTGTTGCATTTAATTTTGTTTTAAAAAAATCACATGATAATTTTAAAAAACCACAGAATCAAAGACGTAGCGGTTAAACTCGGGGTTTTTAGAATTTCTGCAAACTTCAGTGAGAATATCTGCCAAACCCTTGATGCAAGGCCCATCAAGCTCACCACTGATTCCATTCCATCTTTCTAAAACAATCTCTAGAATAAAATAAAAGGATGCCTCTTTATATAGCCATGAAGGAGGTCTTTGTAATTTCAATCCAGCTTTTCCTATTGCTATTTTGTTTCAGAAGAAGAACAAAGGAAATCGCACATAATTGGGCAATTTCGATAAACAAAATTTTGGTTCGATTTATTTGATTTTTGAACCCGGTTTAGAGCGGGTCGCGGGTTTACCGATCCGGTCCGGGTTTTGTGTACCACTGGATTTTTATCCGTGAAATTGAGGAGGGAGGGAGCTTGCTCTGCTCTGCAACTGAAACATCGAAGATGACTTCTCTTCGTCTCTCCCAACCTCTCCACTGTCTCTCTACCACTCTCTTCTTTTCTCAGCCGAGTTTTCGTTTGATTCATTTCTCATCCTCTTTAAAACCGTCACTCTCGAGAAGGCGCAATCTCTCGAAACCCTTGACTCTCTCATTTGCTCTTAAGGAATCTGATTCTCCTCAACCCGTAGAAACTAGCTCCAAATCTCTTCTCCTACAACTCTCTGTAAGTTGAAGTCTCCATTTTTATTCGAACTCATTTCTGACTCCGAGTCAAAATTGAAAATTGAAATCGTTGTGTGTTGTGTTGTGTTGTTGCAGAAGTGTTTCGATCTTCCATCAGATTACTTCCAGCAGCTACCAAATGATCTTCGTCTCGATGTAAACCCTAAATTCCTCACTGTTTCAAACTTTAATTTTTGTGGTTTCGGGACTCCTTTTTTATGTGGTGAGTTTTTTTGTTTCTTTCCAGTTAAATGATGCTGCCTTTGATCTCTCCAATGGACCCATCATCGATGAGGTTAGTAATCTCTTCATACTTCAGTTCAGCTACTCTCTACTGATTGAACTTCTCTGAAGATTTCGCAGCAACTTCCCTGTTCCTATTTTCTCTTCATATTGCTTATAACTTGATTTTGCGTCTTTGCCATTCGCGAATCTGAAACGTTATATAATTTTATTTATACAAGCCACCTACTTGCCTCACTTCCTTCAGCTTTGAGGAACTTATGATTGCAACACCTCAAATCTGTTTGTAGTGTGGTCAAGAGCTTGGGGAGACCTTACTGAATCTGTCACGTGCTTGGGAACAAGCTGACACATCAACTTCTCGCAGCTTAGTGAAGAAACTTCCCGAACTGGACAGTTCATTAACAGGTGGTGCCAAATCAGGTAACAAGAAGTCAAGTGGCTCTATAGTATCTTTCTAGATCATTTCTCACTGTAATCATACTCGTTTTAACGCTTTTTTGGTTCAGCCTTAGGGAGGCGTCTGATAACTGCGGGAAGAAGGTTCAAGGGCATGGGACAGTATAGTCAAGGTGAATTACAGAAGGTACCTGAAATGTAGGTGTGGTTTCTTCTACTGTTTGATTATGTCTACTGGGTAAAACGTGAATTTAAGTGACAGTTCACTTATTTCAACTGTTTATCAGACCATCAGTCTACCTTGTAAGACTTAACCGCCTCAATAATACAATCAATTGCTGAGAACTTGCAGATTGCTAAAGCGATGATTGCTACTGGAGAGGTCCTATCTGCAAGTACATCATCTGCTTCAGTCAGCAATGAAACTAAGTCAGAAACAAGGATGTTTAAGGTAAAGCATAAAGCATAAATGATATGGTTTCTCTTGTATGTTCACTGAAGTTACTTTGCAGATGGTAACTTTTTGTTTGAACTGCAGTTTGGGAATCTTCAGGTTGCTGTGACTCCAGAGAAAGCCTATGTCGGAGCTGCCATTGCATTCGTTTTTGGGTATTTGTGGAAGATTGTTTATTTCTTTAGAGAACTGTGTATCACACTCTTAACAACATTAAAAGAAAACAGTTCATATACTTGGATCAAACAGGATACTTTCATGGCAAGTCAGTCAGGGGATTCAAAGCATACCAGAGAGCTCATTGCAGTATGCAAACGACAATGCGTTACTACTCGGAAAGGTTGGTGGATCAAAACATTTTACTCCAGTTAAGAGTAGACTGCTTTCTGCTGTTTTGAGGGTTTGTAAATTGACATTTTGTGATCTTTTTGTTTCTTCTGGGCAGTCTCTGAGAGGGTCTCTTCTAGCTATGTTTTATGCGTCGACCGTTTTGTCAGGCTTCACAACAGCTGGGCTTCTCCTACTCGCTAAGCAGCTTTCATCAGAGAAAGAGTGAATCTTTGATGATTACGCACTTCCATGTCGTACAGCTGATACGGAAACTTTGACAGAGAGTCATACTGCTGGTCTGTAATACTCTCATATTCAGGGTCATTGTATCTACAACTGGATTTTTTTTTTGCTCTACTTTTCTGTCTATTAAATTATGGAAGGAAATATTATCTCATAGAGGAAAGAAAATACATCTTTTGTTATGAGTAATTGAAGTTTGTCAAGCAATGTGGATTATATGAGAGAATTTGATGTTTCAGGATATATAAATGCACAAAAGTTCATTACTCTCAGCACAGCACCACTCACGAAGTTCTTCATGAATCACTCTAAGCAGCGTTACAACAGGATAGGCGATATTGAAGGAGTAAGAAGAGCAAGTGAACTTTTCGGATTTCTTCTGCTGTAACGGGTAATCTCTCGAGTAATCATATGTTACCTTATTTCACAGTTTCTACCAATTGAACCAGTAAGTTGTGAGCAATGCCACAGTCAATATGGAAATAAGAGAATGTTAGGTACGTGAATAATACTGCTCTCACGTGGAACTAGTAGTGATGTAAAAGGTAGAAGATGGTAGTTTTGTTATCTGAGATAATCCTAATCGTTAACTTTTATTCTTAAAGTTCGGTAATAAGTTCTGATCCATGATCCTGAGAAGCTCAAATATAGTCCTGTATGTATCATGTATGTCACGTCTCATTGAGAATATATATTTTGCAATCATATATATGCATCGCCCTTTTTTTTTCTTTTTTTTTTTTCGTCAGATAGGTAAATTGTTAGTGAGATTGTTTTCGGAGACAGCTCCATGGGTTTTGTTTGGTTGAAGACTCTTTGATTAAAGCTGAGTTACAGTGTATCTAAACTGTCTCAAAACAGTGATGGGAAATATTCACCTTTTTGTTATGGAGTTAAAAGTTGAAGACTCTTTGATTAATATATTCACTTGTACCTAAATTGTGTCTCAAAAGTCAAAATTATGATGGTATGTAATGAATAAAATGATATATGGAAATCAATTTGAGACCTATGAAATTAATGTGTTACATAAGAATTAAGATGTCATCAATTCGAGTTTCAAATTTTCAAATAAACTAAAATATCAGAGGAGAAGGATGAATTGTTGACTTCTTATGTAGCACAAGAACTATACTATATTTTATACATATATATATATATATATATATACGGTTTGGAAAGAGGAATAAGGCAATGTTTCAACTCTCAAGGATCATAGAACTTTTTATCTCAAATCCCAAAAGTTTATGTAGAGACAGAAAAAGGTTTTTGAATAGTAAACCACTTCTGGTTGAACGGGAAAACAATGAACGGGAGCTAAATATCTTTTGGTTGAAATTAAGATTATAACTTTGAAATAAACAATCTTAATCGATATCCATAATAACGTTTGATAATGGACCATGTAAAGAAAATATTTTTAACATTATTTGAGAAGTGAGTTCCCTACGTCCAACAAAGAATCGCGTGGAGGAATTAGCCTAACCATTCTTGATACAATTTCCAAAACGTATATATATCAGCTTTCTTGTGGTATTAGGGGAATCAACGGTGACCAGCTTTAATCCAGAGAAAGGATTAGTCATGGATTTAAAGAGTGAATTCCAGCGCTTGCTCACTATTGTCATATTCCACAGATCCTCCGGTCCTCGTATCCTTCTGAGAATTTCTTCTTTCAAAATTTTATCGGGAAGATCCATAATTGTTGTTGTTGTTGTTCTCTTCTCACTCGCCAATGCTCCTTCTACTCCAACCCTCCTTTTCATATTGCTCTTTTCTTCCATCGTAGCCGTACTCATCTTCCACTTCTCCTTCTTCTTATGCTAAGCACAGGTCTCTCCGAATCTCTCTTTATATCTTTCCTTGTTGAATTTCCACAAAAAAAAAAAGGAAAAGCACTACTTCCTTTTCGACTTCTACTTCCTTTTTCATTATGAATTTCCAAATTAAAGCACTACATATCCTTTTCGGTTGCTACTCCTTTTAACTTATTTCTTTATCCCTCTGTGAACAACGTAACTTGTGGCGCAAGAAATACACAACTTTACGGATCTCTCTTTATGTTTCGACTTGTATAACTTTTCATGTTGAATTTTTTCCAAATTAAAGCACTACACTTCCTTTAGACAACTTCCCAGTTCCCAGATTTATTATTTCATTTTATAATGCAAGTTTTGTAGAAAAAGAAAAACCTTCTCTTGAGTTGAATCTGCTTTTCTTGATCCTTAATCTGTGAAACTAATCACAATCCGTCTTGAAGAAAAAAAAACGACATTCGTCTAGCATTCGTGCCGTTTTGTAATCGATAAAACGCCGTTCAGTCTCACTTGTCTAAACTCGGAACGCTATGTCGTCTCTCTGCAATGACAGCGTTTAGGCCTTTTGGGTAAGAATCAAGCCCAAATTTACGACGCGTTTCATATCTTCGGCCCATAATCTTTTTTCAACTTTCCCGCCTTCACGAATTTTTTTAATTTTTGGTAATATCATTTTCCCCACGCCCTCCCTCCTCCTCCTCCTTCTCGTGGTCGATTTACAGAAAAATTCTTAAAATCAGATAAACGAATCGACAGATTCGAAACCCTAAAACGGAAGAAAAATGTCGACGTGGCAGTTATTTCCCGATTCCAGCGGCGATGGTTTCCGGTGGGAAGTCGCTGGCCGGATTATTCAGTCTGCTGACTCCGACTCTACGCTCGAATCCACAGCTCCTCTACCTTCCATGGCTGATCTCTTGCTCCAAGGTGAATGTTTTTCTTCTCAATTTGTCGGTTCGTTTGTCATGTGACGCTGAGATTTAATCAATTTTGCTTGATGAAGGATGCTCGAAGCTCATAGAACAACGAGAGGAATCGATCCCAGTGTTCACGACTGGGCTGGGGAAGTCTGTAGCTCTAAGCGAATCTTCAATTGCCAGAGCCAAATCGATTTTAGCAGATCCAGGTGCGTTAATTTACAGGAGAAAGCCCTAATTAAATTTCGCTAGACTTAGTGTTAGTGATATACGCTGAGGAAGAAATTTTGAATATTTTGTTCTTCTCTTAAAGTCTTGTTTCCACCATGGTTATGTGCACATTTTCAATTTCAAGCTGTTCTTTGTACTATTTCATATGACAATCTAGGCTTATTCTTAAGGAAATGACATTTCTTTTTTTTTAGCAATTGATATGTAACTAAGCTTATATTTTGATTTTGTAGACAATGTTCTTCCCAAGGAGAGTGGGTTTGGTGTTCCCGACACTTTTTTTCAGACAGCTTCTGATAAGAAGGTTAATGTATCTTCTGCCGGTATGGCAAGAGCCAAGACATTATTAGGACTAGAAGAAGATGATTTGAATGGATTTGACCTCGTGAACTGGTCGTCTTCTCCCCACCAGCATCATTCAGTAACTCCAGGACAATATGAGGGTCATGTATCTGGAAAGAGATCTGAAATTTCAACAGATTCAGGTACTGGAGCTAGTTTTAGTGTTAGTGATTAGGTTTTAGATTGCACAACACAGGATGCTCAAGTTGTTTATCTCCTCTTCTCTAAAAAGTCTTGTTTCCATCATGGTTGTCTACACATTTACAACTTCAAGCTGTTCTTTGTGCTATTTCAGTTGACATTCTAGGCTAATTCTTTAGGAAATGACTATGAGAAATGACATCTCTTTTTGTTTTAACACTTGATTTGTTACTAAGCTTAGATTTGATTGTGTAGACAATGTTCTTCCGAAGGAGAGCGGGTTTGGTGTTCCCAACAGTTTTTTCCAAACAGCGTCTAACAAGAAGGTTAATGTATCTTCTACTAGCCTGGCAAGAGCCAAGGCATTATTAAGGATAGAAGATGATGATTCGAATGGATTTCACCACATGAACCGGTCGTCTTCTTCCCACCAACAGCATGGGTTTGATGCTACAGCTGTTCAGCACCATTCAGTAACTCCAGGTACTTTCAGAGCCAAAGCATTTAGCAGATTCAGATACGTTATTTCGGTACTGAATTTCGCTAGACTTGGTTGTTAGTGATATAGGTTGAGGAAGTTAATTTTGAATGTTCCCTGTTTCTTTGCTACTCCTTAGTCTCTTTTAGATTTGCACAACGCAGGATGCTCTAAATGTCTTGTTTCCAGCACGGTTGTGTGCACATTTGCAATTTCAAGCTGTTCTTCGTACTATTTCATTTGACATTCTTAGCTGATTCTTAATGAAATGACTATTAGAAATGACATTTCTTTTTTTTTAGCAGTTGATACGTTACTAAGCTTCGATTTGATTGTGTAGACAGTGTTCTTCGCAAGGAGAATGGGTTTGGTGCTCCCAATACTTTTTTCCAGACAGCTTCTAACAAGAAGATTAATGTAACTTCTGCCGGTATGGCAAGAGCCAAAGCATTGTTAGGACTAGAAGAAGAAGATTTGAATGGATTTGACCACGTGAACCGGTCGTCTTCTTCCCACCAACAACATGGGTCTGATGCTACAGAGGTTCAGCATCATTCAGTAACTCCAGGTAACTTCAGAGCCAAAGCGTTTGAGCAGATTCAGATACGTTATTTTACAGGAGAAGTCGGAATTGAATTTCGCTAGACTTAGAGACTTAGAGTTAGTGATTTAGGTTAATGATGATAATTTTGAATGCTCCCTGTTTCTTGGCTACTCTTCTAGATCTGCACAAAGCAGGATGCTCTAAAAGTGTTCTTTCCACCACGGGTGTGTGCACATTTGCAATCTCAAGCTGTTCTTTGTGCCATTCCATCTGACATTGTTGGCTAATTCTTTAGGAAATGACATTTCTACTTTTTAGCAGTTGATATGTTACTAAGACTCAATTTGATTGTGTAGATAATATTCTTCCCAAGGAGAGTGGATTTGGTGTTCCCAACACTTTCTTTCAGACAGCTTCTAACAAGAAGGTTAATGTATCTTCTTCTGGCCTAACAAGAGCCAAGGCATTGTTAGGACTAGAAGAAGATGATTTGAATGGATTTGACCACGTGAACCGGTCGTCTTCTTCCCACCAACAACATGAGTTTGATGCTACAGCGGTTCAGCATCATCCAGTAACTCCAGGTAACTTCAGAGCCAAAGCGATTTTAGCAGATTCAGATACGTTATTTTACAGGAGAAGTCGGCATTGAATTTCGCTAGACTTAGTGTTAGTGATTTAGGTTGAGGAAGATTATTTTGAATGTTCCCTGTTTCTTGGCTACTCTTTTAGATCTGCACAACGCAGGATGTTCTAAAAGTGTTGATTCCACCATGGTTGTGTGCACACTTTTAATCTCAAGCTGTTCTTTGTGCTATTCCATCTGACGTTGTTAGCTAATTCGTTAGGAAATGACATTTCTGTTTTTAGCATGATATGTTACTAAGACTCAGTTTGATTGTGTAGACAATGTTCTACCCAATGAGAATGGGTTTGGTGTTGTTCCCAACACGTTTTTTCAGACAGCTTCGAACAAGAAGGTTAATGTGTCATCCGCTGGTCTGGCAAGAGCCAAGGCATTGTTAGGACCAGAAGAAGATGATCTGAATGGATTAAACCACGTGAACCGGTCGTCTTCTTCCCACAAAACTCATGAGAAGTGTGGTGCTACAGAGGTTCTGCATCATTCAGTAACGCCAGGACAATTACAATATGAGGGTCAGAGATCTGAATTTTTAACTCCGTCTTCAAAGGTGCCTCAAACAAAGTTTCAAACCGCTGGTGGAAAATCTTTGTCAGTGTCAGTTGAGGCATTAAAACGTGCCAGAAGCCTTCTTGGAGACCCTGAGTTAGGGACTTTCTTTGATGATGTAGCAGTAGGTGATCAGTTTGTTACACCACAGAATGATAAAAGGTTAGGTGGTATTGCTATAAACAATGGAAGTGCCAACACAGGTCATATTACTCATGAAGGACAGACAAGCAACCAGCATACATCAAATAGTTTTATATCTCCTCTTCAGTCATCTTCAAAGCAATTTAGATCAGTCAAACTGGAGAGTTTAGCTTCAGGGGGCAATTTGATCAAGAAATTTGATGCGGCTGTTGATGAGACAGACTGTGCTCTGAATGGTACTAAGATTGCTACACATGGACTATCAGATGACAGGCCTTTAGCATCTGATAAGGCAGTGAATAGTTCCACGGGAAACGGTTTCATTCCAAGAGCTAAACAATTTAGAAGACCAGCTAATCAGCCACTTGTTGATATAACAAATCACATTAATACAGCTTTTGCAAACAATAAACAAGACGGTTCTAATCAAAAGAAAAGACTGGGAAAGACAGTCTTCGTTTCTCCTTTTAAAAGGCCAAGGATTTCCTCCTTTCAAACTCCAGTGAAGAAAAATGTTGAGCATGCTTCAAGTGGTAAACTATTTAGGATTTTTTTTAATGATTTGTTTTGTTATGACAAAGTTTTTATGTGAACTTATTTGGTTGGCTTGTTGCTTTCCTGTCTGTTATCAGGTTTGTCTGTTGTGCCATGTGATACACATTATTCCAAAAAGGTGATTTCTACAAGATATCAGGAAAGGTCTCCGAGAGTATATATCAAGGATTATTTTGGAATGCATCCAACAGCTACGACCACGGTAAAAAACTTTTGTCCCTTTCACATGTTGCTGAGTTAAATATGCAATTTAGCTTTTCATTCACTCAAATCACACTTACGGGATGGTTTTAGATGGGTTATGTGCCAGACCATGTCAGAAGAATCAAATCAAGTAATGCAGATAGATATGTATTCCGTGATGAGTCTTCCTCAAATATGGTTGGAGTTGAAGCTTTTCTTCAGATGTTGGCAGAGTTTGGTGCTTCCTCACAACATGCATCTAGAAAGTACTTTCTCCGTCCCTTGAAATGCTTATTGTATCAAAAAATATTTGTGACCGTTCTGAAACCTTCTCAAGACCGTGAGCAATGAAATTTCTACACCTGTTAACTATCTTTCACTGTAACTATGCTCTAGGTGGGTCGCCAATCACTACAGGTGGATAGTCTGGAAACTTGCATGCTACGAGACATACTACCCAGCCAAGTGCAGAGGAAACTTTCTAACAATCACCAATGTTCTCGAGGAACTAAAATACAGGTTTCTTGATTGTTCAACACAACTCTGTTGTTATTTGAGCTCATGCGAAATCTAACATGGTTAATCTTTCTGTATAGGTATGAGAGAGAGGTCAATCATGGTCATTGCTCTGCAATCAAGAGGATTCTGAGTGGTGATGCTCCAGCTTCTTTAATGATGGTGCTCTGCATATCAGCTATTAATCCAAAGACGAATAATGATTCTCAGGAAACACATGGTTCTGATAGTGGCAGCAATGTGAAAATAGAACTCACTGATGGATGGTAAGAAATTGCCATTCTTGTATGTTTACCTGTTTTCTTGTCTTCTTTACTCATGATCTTTTTAAAAATCAAAGGTATTCGATGAATGCTGCTCTGGATGTCGTGCTGACAAAACAGCTGAATGCTGGAAAATTGTTTACTGGGCAGAAGCTTCGAGTAAGTTATTTATTTTCCTGCAAGCTTTAAATATTTTTTTGGCAATACATATTTTTGGTTCGATCACTTACTTACAGCATGCTTATGTTCTTATTTCTTATCTGAAGATCCTTGGGGCAGGACTTTCTGGATGGGCTACCCCAACGTCACCTCTTGAGGTTACTTAGACTTTGAGTTTTATTAGAGTTTCTGGAACTTTCCCATGTTAGTTTCTTGATTGTTTCACCCAACCAAACTTTTAGGCAGTGATTTCAAATACGATCTATTTGTTGTTGAATATTAATGGGACATACAGAGCTCACTGGGCGGACCGACTAGGTTTCTGTAAGTAGCTTTATGCTGTGGACCATACTACATCCTCTAGTTTTGCAGTTTGATATTGCATTCATTATATTGACAGTCTTTTGATCTCTTCTTCAAGGTAAAGAAGTTAGTGTCCCTCTGGCTCTCAACTGTATAAAGTCCAATGGAGGTCCAGTGCCTAAAACCATAGCTGGAATCACACGAATATACCCTGTCCTATACAAGGAAAGGTCAATAAAATTGTGTGCCTTTTAATTCAACTTGGTCCCCTCTATACTTCTGGCAAAAGCTTAATTTTCTTGGTTTTTACAGGTTAGGTGAAAAGAAGTCAATAGTTCGATCAGAGAGAATGGAAAGTAAAATGATCCAGCTGCATAACGAGAGGCAAGTTTTCATTGTAACTGTGGAGAGAAACTTTAAGTAACATTTATGTGATCAGTTTGGCACATGCATCTCTTTTCTAAGGAGTGTCATGAATAACTCATCAAAGCTACAAAGGTTATGTTACATTACAACAAAATTGGCTTGTTTTGGGACAGACAAACAATCTTTGTATATTACTATCTGTTGCTTTGCACTTTCCTCTCACTCTTATCTGACATCTTTTTTTTTTTTTTGCTGTTGCCTTTAGGCGGTCAACTCTTGTTGAGGGTCTTATCTGTGAGCACCAGAGAGGAATCAGTGGTGTTCATAGCCAGAATGACACTGACAGCGAAGAAGGAGCCAAGATCTTTAAGCTGTTAGAGTCTGTTGCTGAACCTGAACTTCTAATGGCAGATATGACTAGGGAGCAATTGACATCTTTCTCCACATATAAATCAAAGTTTGAGGTAGAATATTGTTCGTGTTTTGTCTTTTACTTAACAGACCGTTTAGTGCGAAACAAATGAAGTACTGTTTCAATTCAAACCTCAGGCAGCGAGGCAAAACCAGATGGAAAAATCAGTGTCAAAAGCTCTGGAAGTCGCTGGCTTAAATGAAAGGAATGTCTCCCCATTCATGAGGATTAGGATTGTTGGACTGACGAGCTTAACTTATGAAGGAGAACACAAACCAAAAGAAGGCATTGTAACGATATGGAATCCAACGGAGAGTCAGGTAACACTGAAAATGCCTCTATCTGAAATGTTTCATGCACATTCTAAAAGATAAGATTTGTTGAGAAATGTTTGAGAAACTTTTGTTCTTGCATATTCTTAAAATCATTTGTTGTTTTCTGCTACTGTGACACAGATAAGCGAGTTAGCAGAAGGGAAAATATACATAATGAAAGGGCTTGTACCAATGAACACAGATTCAGAAACACTTTACTTACATGGCAGAGGTTCTAGCTCAAGGTTTCAGCCTTTATCTCCAAAAGCTTCTGAAAGTTTTCAGTAAGTTGTATTTGATGGACTTTCTTTTGTTACACATTCATACCTGGATCTAATCTCATCAACTTGTTTAATTTCCCCTGTGCTTCAGGCCCTTTTTCAACCCCCGAAAACCGATCACTTTGCCAAATCTTGGTGAAATTCCTCTTTCAAGGTTAATCACATTCCAAATTTTTTTTAATCACCAAGCTCACTTTTGCTTATCTCTAATACTAACACATCTTATCATATCATCCTTTTTAGTGAATTTGATATCGCGGCGTATGTTGTACACGTTGGAGATGCATACACGGATGGTCAGCAAAAGAAGCAGTGGGTGTTTGTGACAGATGGATCCATTCAATATCCACATTCACATTCAGACAAAATCTCACATAGTCTTCTTGCTATAAGCTTCACCACCCCATCCATTGATGACTATCCCATTCCAAATAATCTTGTTGGATCCGTGGTATGTACAACTAATTTCAAAATCTTCTACAATCAGTGGCACGAGCATTTGATAAATGTTGTGTGTGTTCTTCTTCTTCTTTGGCAGGTTGGATTCTGCAATCTGATAAAAAGAGCAAAGGATGTGAACAACGATATGTGGGTTTGTGAAGCGACAGAGAACTCAGTCTACTTCGTAAACGCAGAATCTCCCTACTCTTCTCACCTCAAAACCAGCAGTGGCCATATCCAAACTTGGGCTAAGCTCTCTTCTTCCCTCCCCGTTCGTTCTCTTCTATTACCATTTATATAATCTTTGGTTCGGTTCTTCTCATAAATATTTTTGGATTCATTTGGTTTGGGTTATTCTTGTTTTGCTTAATTTCAGGTCATCCATCAACTTCGGCGGAGAGTTCTATTTATCATCGGTGCACCATCATAAGTCTATAAGTTGTCTCTTTCTTTCTTCTTCTTCTTCTTCTTTTTCTACCTAGTCTAAGTCTAAGTTATCTAACCTAGCTGGTAGCTATATGTATAATCTATTATAAACATTTTGATACATTTTTGTGTGCAAAATAAACTATATTTGCATAGTATATAGGTTCGGCAAATTATCTCGAATATTTGATATGATTTTTCCGAGTTTCCAAGGTCATTGGATCGGTGAGTACATAACTACAGATAAACTGACATAACGATCTTCTTGCGCTTGTTTGGTCATCTCTAAAATCTAAATAGTGAAAAACATTATAATGATTAAGAGAACTAATTAAACAGTTTAAAAGCCTAACAAAAGATACATTTAAAGATTCGGATCTAGATTCCTTTGATACTTTTTTTTCTTCAATCTTGCTGCCATAGACGAGCCCAAACACCGAGCTTTGAGCAAACAAAAGCTTCTATTGATGCTTGGAGTATCTGATCAAGATCAAGGTCGTCAACACTCCAATCACTCATGCTTATCGCCGGATCTAACCTCACTCCTTCATAACCCATGCATGCCTCAACAATCTCCTCAAACGAACAACCACTCAAACTCACACCTTCTGAATCTTCAACGTACCTCCTTACGTCAAGAAGTTGTCCGATCTCCAGATGATGTCTACATTGTTCTAGCTTTCTCGCGTCTTGACTATTCCAAACACCGACGAAAGTTGTCTCTTGATTCGCGAGGAAACTGCGGAGGACATCGGGACACGACCGCAGTGAGGCAGCTGGATGATGATACATCGTTTACCCACGCATAACTGGAGAGTCTCCGCCGGAGCATTGTAACAACTTTCCGGTGTCCACTGTACGCCGACTCCAACGACCAGTGGATGATGAGATGGCGAACGACGATGGTTGAAGACAACATTTCTGATCCATTTCCTGATGACTGAGGGAGTCGAGGTTACGGTGACGATCAAATTATCTCCAAAGAAATCGATAAAATAATCTTGGTGAGTACTATAACATGCAACGTCTCTGATCGTTGGAGACATTGTTTTTTCTCTGATATATATTTGAAGAAAAAAGAAGAATAAAAACACACTTCTGCTCGTTTTCTTGTTATAGTCGGACCGTATTTAATTTGTACTCGTTGTTCATTAGTGTCTTGTTCAGAAATTATCACCGTTCGATCTTTGTAAAATACATGCAGCTAAATTTTAAGGGTCAGGATGCATGTAGGTGTAGGGGCTAAAGCCTAACCTTTCACATCGTTGTGTCTGTATGATGACGTGAATAAGAAGTTTTGTCAAGGACACACGGCCATTTACTCCAAAGTCCAAACCCAAATAGTTACTGATTTGATATTTTTTTCTATTGTGTCGGCCATTAGTCCATTACTATTTTGAATGTGTTAAATATGTTACATCTAAAAAGATTTGTATCCTGTGAACAACAAGATAATTAGCTTGAAGTGTGGATTATATAAAGAAGACATGATTTATTGATGGGTGAATTTAGGGGTAATGTGTTAAATATGTTACATCTAAAAAGATTTGTATCCTATGAACAACAAGATAATTAGCTTGAAGTGTGGATTATAAAAAGAAGACATGATTTATTGATGGGTGAATTTAGGGGTATTCTTTGCAATTTCCCTTTATTGTATACATAGTTATCAAACCAACTAAATATCTTTGCTTTTTTTGTTTTTTTCTATCTTTTCCACACAGTCTTTATGAAACTCGACTTCCACCACTTCTCTCCTCAACTTCTACAAGACACGTTTTTGTCACTCATCAATAACCTAATGAATCTCCAACTCCAACCCACAAGGTTCATAGTTTGATCCAATTTTTTGTTTCAGGAATTGACCAGTAACTGTCTTGGTGATACTTAAAGATTATCAATCGTAAATTTCACAAAATATTTAAGCATCATTGTTAATTACGCATTTGAAGATAGTGCACAATATTTTCTTGAACTCTGTTTCCGACTTAAGTGTGACCACAAGTTAAAATATCTTCATTTTACAAAACTAATTACCAACGTAATCTTGGCCCAAACCCGAGTTGACTAATAGGCTTTTGGGCCACACCAAAACATTTCTAACACTTGCAGTCTACAGAAACTCGCAAATCTCAGAGCGATTCCAAATTTGCAGTGACGACTGATTCCATTTCGTCGGCAAAATTAAGATCTACCGTTCCGGCAAGTGATTGCATTACGGTGGCCGAAACAGCACTGTGAGTTCTACTTCTTCTTCCGTGACCTTTTTTTTTTTTTTTTTAATACTTGAAAACCCTAGGCTGATTAGTCACAGTGTAGTTGGTTTAGCTTCTCTCTCTTGAACACTGAAGGAGAATTTTGATTTTTGTTTGTTGCAACTTATATCTGTGTTTCATCTGTTTTTCCCTTTTGCAGATTTCGTTGTTTGATAAGGAAATCAAATGTTTGCTAGTGAAAAATCTAAATCGCCGAGCCGGAGATGGAAAGGGTCGAGTGAGAGTCGATCAGAGGAGTTAGATAGGATAAGCCAGTTGCCTGATCCTCTAATCTGTAACATACTTTCTCATCTTCCTACAAAAGATGCTGTTAAGACAAGCGTTTTTTCTGCCAGATGGAGGAGTCTCTGGCTTTGGGTTCCTTGTTTGGAATTGAGCTCCCAAAGTTTCTCAGATTTCAAAGCCTTTATGAGGTTTGGTGACAGGTTTTTCGATTCCACTAGGGTTTCTTGCATAAACAAAGTCAATTTAGATATTAATGAAGATGGAGCTGATCTCAAGTCGTGGATTGATGCAACAGTTAAGCGGAAGATCCAACATCTACATGTTCGTTGTACTCCTTGTATTGATTATGAGATGCCTTCAAGTCTTTACAACTGTGAGACACTAGTATCCTTGAAACTCCGTGAGGTTAGGGTGAGCTTGGTTGATGTCAGGTTTGCTTCTTTACCTCGTGTCAAGACTATGCATTTGAAATACATTCGTTTTGGCAATGAGACCAATCTTGAGGCCAGTTTCAAGAGACTAGTCTCTTGTTGTCCTGTCTTGGAAGAGTTGAAGATTTTCGTGTATGAGTGGATGTCCCGTAGGGCACAAGTCTACCGGGTGGTCTCTAGGTCATTGAAGAAGCTCAGAATTAAACTAGAAGAAGATTTTGAGACTCTTGGTTTAGGGTTTGTAATTGATGCTCCTCTACTAAGCTGTTTGAGCATCAAGGATAGCTTAACAGAGAACTTTATAATTAACAATATGGATTCCATTGCCAAGGTAGATCTCTATGGCATCTTTGGTTTGGACGATTTTGGTGAAGCAAGCGTTGTTACATCCAGGGGAAGTCGTATCCGCGGGTTCCTCCTCGGGATTTAGAAGGTCAGAGATATGACAATATGTAGATGCACTTTCAAGGTATAATCCATATGTCAATTTCCGGTATAGAACATGTACATTTTCCAACATGAAAGCTTGCTTCTGACACACGTTATGTTTCTTTTGGTTCCAGCTCATTTGTCAATACTCGAGATTTCAACCGTTGCCACATTTTGGTTACATGTCCCACCTTTCAGTTACTCTTATTGTATCTGATTTGAAATCGTTACCAACCTTTCTCGAGAGCTGCCCAAAATTGAAATCCCTCATCTTGGTGATGATCTGCTTAAACCCTATTTCTCATTTCTTTGAAAGGTTTTTGCCTTTTTTTTTATTACCTTTTATCCTCTTATTATTATTTTTTTTTTTTTCTGTCTCTCAGGTATGGGATGGTAACTCTAAGAAGATGCATTCCGACGGTGATGATGATCTGCATAACCCTATAATCCATTTTGCCTCTGTGCCAGAGTGTTTGTTCTCGTCGCTTGAGTTTGTTGATATCAAAACTTGCATCTCGGGACATGCTCCAGAAATGAAGGTAGTAGAGTACTTTCTAAAGAATTCAGCAATCCTCAAGAAAATCACTCTACGTTTGAATTATTATGATTGTGCAAATGAAAAGTCCTTCTTCAAGATCCTCATGGCAATTCCGAGACGTGAAGTCGTCGTACTTTGATTGGTACAACTACAGACTAGAGAGAGAGAGAGAGAGATGTGAAGCGCTTCTTTACCACACAAGAAATGCTATTTGTATATTTCTTTTGGAGTAAATAGGGATGGAAACTGGGGTAAGTCATGAATTGGAATAGAGATACAACCGATGATTGCTCTGGTTTTCCTTGCATATCTGCAAAATATCTAACAAATGATTAACCTATTTAGATCCACAACGTATTTTGGTATAGTAACTATGAAAAATGTAACAGCCATACATTATGTGACCACTGCAATTCGTTTAGACCAAATTGGGCCGATGACGTTAAAAGCCCTATCGTGGTTCACAATTAACAATAAAACAAAACACGTGATTCTCACGTGGGTCTTTCTCTAACTCTCTCGCCGTTTCTAGAGCTTTTCTGTGTTCTCTGTGTTCTGTTTCTTTTTGAGTTTTAAATTGGCTTTTAAATTCTGGAAACTTGTATGTAATCTCCCCCACAACAGTTTGTAATTTTCAAAGGTATTTCTCTTTTTGTTTTTAACTCTTTGAATCCACCTCCATTGATACACATACTCGACTTGTTTCAAGCTAATCTCATTGGTTACAGGTTGCTACTACCTTCAAAAAAAAAAGATACTGGCAGACGAAATTAAAACTCATATTCACGATTTCTATGGTTTCAGATGAATCTAGGATTAAAACGTAGTTTTTTTTTTTTTTTTTTCTTCCTTGTTGGGGTTTCTAGAAACTACTCTTGTTTTTCTTTGTGCTGAGGTTTGAAAGAGCTTTTATAGATTCTTAGTGTATAGATTGTTTTTGGAGCCTTAAATTAGTTATGCTTGTCAAGAAGTAGCTGTTGATGGGAACAAAGTTTCATGCTTTTTGCTTCTTTTTCAGTTCTTAATATTAGGGTTGGCACGTTTATGGAGAAAAATTGGAGATGATGGACAACGAGAAAGATCAAGAAATGGATGTGAGATCGGTGGTTGAAGCTGTTTCCGCAGATCATCCCTTCGGTGCTCCTCTCTACGTAGTTGAGAGCATGTGTATGCGTTGCGGTGAAAATGTATGTCTCTCTTTCTCACACTGTCACACATGTGGTTGGCTTGTGGTTTGGCTCTGTTTGAAGCGATCATATAAACGAATGCATTGTTGTTTGTAGCTTTCTGTGGACTGAGAGCAATGACTAGATTTGCTTTCTCCTGATCCGTCTTTCTGTGTGTTTCCAGGGAACAACAAGATTTCTATTGACCTTAATTCCTCACTTCAGAAAGGTATGTCGTAACTCTGTTTTGAAGATTACCGATTTTTCGATTTTTCTACAGTCTTGTATATTCAGATTCTCGATACTTGACTCACTGTGAATTGTCCACATCCTCGAACAAGAAACGTCCACAAAGAATGTTATCATTTGGTGTAATGAAATGTGCTTTTTCTCTATCCTGTGTTAGCTTTCAAGCTTACTGCTAAACCTACTTCTGGTCACAGGTCTTGTTATCTGCATTTGAATGTCCACATTGCGGAGAAAGGTACAGCTTTTAACGGTTTTGGAGATTCTTTCTGTTTTAAGTTTTGGATTTTACCAGGATGAATTGTTTTGGAGATAAATTTACTATATGTTGTCTGGTTTTTTTTCTGAATTGAAAAGATAAAGACTTTATTAAGTCGATCTCTGATCTGTTTTGTAGGAATAACCAAGTTCAGTTTGCTGGCGAGATTCAACCCCGGGGATGCTCTTACCACCTAGAGGTTTCAGCTGGTGATGTGAAGGTTGATGCATCGTCTCAAATCTAAATTATTGTTCTTTTCATTTGGTTATGCACTTACCAATATCTGTTCTTAGTTGAGTCTCTCACTGACTAAGCTAATTTTATCTTTTTATTTCTGTGTGAATGCAGATATTTGACCGGCAAGTTGTGAAATCTGAATCAGCCACTGTTAAGGTAAGTTCTCTTTGCTAATTCTGTGACTGTGAATTAGTCTGCTTCTCGTATTATGAAAACTTGACTGATTTGGAGCAAGAAACTGATACAGTTGTTCTCATGAACACATTCTTTCAGATTCCTCAACTGGATTTTGAGATCCCACCAGAGGCCCAACGTGGAAGTTTGTCTACTGTAAGTCCTTCACTGATATGAACAGTTAATTTCCAATAAGACCTTTGCATCTGCATTTGCTTTTAAGATTTTTGGTTTTCTTATTTATGAAGTTCCTTGTCAAGAACTCTCATTTTCTTGTTTAATTTCCAGGTTGAAGGGATATTAGCGAGGGCTGCCGACGAACTGAGTGCACTACAAGAAGAACGGAGGGTAAATTCTAACTTGGAGCTGGACATATTTCATATGCCTAGTTTGATTGTTTTACGGAATTATTTTGTTTGACACAGAAAGTGGATCCCAAGACTGCTGAAGCAATAGACCAATTCTTGTCTAAACTAAGAGCTTGTGCTAAAGCAGAGACATCCTTCACTTTCATTCTGGATGATCCTGCTGGTAACAGTTTCATTGAGAACCCGTAAGGATACTCAACTTCTGAAATACCAAAACATCAATGGAAGTTATATATATCTTTTTATTATTTGCTCATGATAAGTTCACAACATATGACAGATATGCACCATCACCAGATCCTTCTTTAACCATCAAATTCTATGAGCGAACACCCGAGCAACAAGCAACACTTGGATATGTTGCTAACCAGTCTCAGACTGGACAGTCAGAAAGAGGCCTTCGTGGTACACCTTCTGCTTTACCACATGGAACAGTCGGTGCAACAGCTGGTCATCGAGCGATTGCTCAAAGTAACAGCACTGATATATCCGATAACTTGTTCAGATACTCTGCACCTGAAGAGGTAACTTCTCACTCTGCAACTTTTGGAATAGTTTGTTGAATGTTCAAGATTTTATGAAATATGATCACTTGATAACTATTGTTCATTTTTCTAACAGGTGATGACTTTTCCTTCAACTTGTGGGGCATGTATGAAGCCTTGCGAGACACGGATGTTTGTGACTAGTATCCTTTCGAATTTTTTTATCTGTCTATTCCTTGGTTTTATGTATTTTATGTTTGTTATGTGAAACCCATTAGATGTTGTTTACCCCTTGACGTAAAATAGAAATCCCTTACTTCCAAGAGGTTATTGTCATGGCATCTACATGTGATGATTGTGGCTATCGCAATTCTGAGGTTAGGTTTCATTGTTCTGAATCCATTTAAGAGATTTTGGAGAGATGCTTGGTCTTTAGGTTATTAACTATGTTTAAGAAACTGTGAGCAGTTGAAGCCTGGTGGTGCAATTCCTAAAAAGGGAAAGAAGATTACTCTCTCTGTGAAGAACATTACTGACCTTAGCCGTGACGTTATCAAGGTTGGTTTTTTTCGCTTCTGTTTGTTTGTTTTCTGTAGTATTTGCACCTGTTTGTTTATTAACGGTGGATTTTGTTTGTGGCGTGTATTAGTCGGACACTGCAGGAGTGAAAATCCCAGAGCTTGATCTGGAGCTAGCTGGTGGTACACTTGGTGGAATGGTAACAACAGTGGAAGGGTTGGTTACACAGATCAGAGAAAGTAAGTAGTAACTTTTGAACATCTAAAACATTATTCTTTGTCAAGTCATTTTTAAGTTTTGTAGAACATATATTACTTAGCTCTTATATCTACTGACCCAAGTGTGTTATGGTTTCTCACAGGCCTAGCGAGAGTCCATGGATTCACTTTTGGTGACAGCTTGGACGAGAGTAAGAAGAACAAGTGGAGAGGATTTGGATCCAGACTAACTAAGGTGGTAACTATTATTGAATTTCTGTTTACGTATTAGCATTCTCTTGTTCTTGATATCCAACAAGATCTGGTTTCTATTACGAAGATGTCTTATTTCTTTACTTTTCGCATGTATTCTTGCAGCTCCTAAGCTTAGAACAGCCATGGACTTTGATTCTTGATGATGAATTAGCCAATTCTTTTATATCACCAGTAACAGATGATATCAAAGATGACCATCAGCTTGCATGTAAGTTCCTTCATCTTCCTTAAAAAAAATCGGAAACAAAACATATAGAAAGGGTTGAAATTGATTTCTGCTTTTGAATTTTCTTAGTTTGCAATATGGAATTGACTTTAAGTAGGACTAAAGATGTCAAATATTAGGGCAGGACTCTTGCATTTTAAATAATAAGAAAATGTTGTTGTGTTTGAATTACAGATGAAGAGTACGAGAGATCATGGGAACAAAACGAGGAGTTGGGTCTCAACGATATTGACACTTCTTCAGCTGATGCTGCTTATGAATCCACATAGACATTTAAATTACCTTGAACCTTAAGAAGCTATCTCTATAATTAAGTATTAGTTGTGATAATAAGATTAAAAACAAAGTCATAATCTTTATTGAACCTTAGACATGTTCACTTGGTACCACTGTGGCACTATATATGTATTCATTAACCCAACTTGTTTTGCTTTGTGGTAGGGTGTGTCCTTTAGCGTATTTATAAATAAAAAATATCGTTCGTTCATCATATAACATCGTGGGATTTAGGTGAATTACAAGGATATACCTCTCAGGTTTTCAAAGATAACAAACAGAAACAAAAATTTATATTAACCAGATGATATGAATTGTCTCGTTGCTGCATCATAACGTCACATAAGAAGTATCCTTTACTCCTAATACCCTATGATCCCAGCAACTAATATGGAGTTAAAATGTCATAATCGTTATAAATTAATTAAATTGTTTTAAGAAAAAAAAACATTTTAGGATTTATTTTATTTTTTTAAATACTGATTTATTATTTTCTTTTAAATATTGAGAATTGTTACATCGCGACCATTTTATAACGGATAATATATCTTATAAGGAATAAGAGATGTTTTGTTTGTACCACACTAAAATATCTTTTGTAAGCAACTAAGCATTGATAAACCTTTGATCAATCATTAGGGCAAGAGAGATTTCACAACAATTTAGATTTGATACTCAAATTGTTTGGCATTTGTTGGTTAATTTTTCGGCATGATTTAATTTAGTATTTTTATTATGTAAAAAACCCAAAAAATTTCTGATGTAGATGTAGTTGATAACTTTTCATCAATCATTAGGGTAAGAGAGGTTCAACAACAATTTAGATTTGATACCCAAATTGTTCGAAATTCGTAGGTTAATTTATCGGCGTGATTTAGATTCATTTTTTTCTTATGTCAAAAAACCCAAGATTTCATGATGTACATATGCGACTGATACAACTTTCATCAATAAATCATTAGGGTAGAGGATATTCCACAACATTTTAGATTTGATACTCAAATTATTCGGAATTCATAAGTTAATTTTTTGGCGTGATTTAGATTTGTTTTTTTTTTCTTATGTAAAAACTCCTAAGATTTCATGATGTAGATGTATTGATAAGCATTTGAACAATCATTAAGGTCAGAGTGTTTTTAGGTTGGTTAATTTTTGGGCATAATATATATCAGTTTTTAATTTAATTTAAAAAACAAAAACTGTTTGGGACTGTGTTTCTTGAGGTTTGGAACCTGACCGTTTATATATTTTTTTTTTATCAAATTTTCCATTTTGTATTTTCAGTTTTTCATCTACCAATTCGGCAATTCCACCATGAATGAAATTTTGTAGACAGAAAAAAAAAATGATACTCAAAATAAAAATAGAGATAAAACTCATGAAAATAAAAAAGAAATGACAAAATGGCTTCGTTTCGAAAATGTAAAAAGGTATAATTCATGACTTGCATCGCGGAGAAACAAAATCACACTCACTCAGACGTTATCATGATCATCGACTCAACCGCTTAAACCTCTCTCTCTCTCTCTCCCTCAGCTAATTTCAGAATCCATGGAGAAGCCACCGTCGCGTCTGGTGCTTCCTTCGTTTCTACTGGTTTTCTTCATCTACGGCGTTGCTCCGGTGATATCCGACGGCTCCGATCACCGTTACAAAGTCGGTGATGATGTTCCGCTTTATGCCAACAAAGTCGGGCCGTTTCACAACCCGAGGCGTGTGCAATTCTCTCTATTCAGATCTGAGCTTTTAATTTCTGAATTTCGATCTCTTCCTTCTTCGGGTTTCTGATTCAAATTTCAATTTGCGTTCCTCAATGATAGCAGTCTCTACTCTCTAGCTAGGGGATTCGTAATAATGGAACTCGAATTGTGATTCCAATTTCGTAGGTTTTTTTTTTCCTCTATCGGCAATGATTTGGTCTATATGAATGTCCCTGGAGTATTCTGTATTGTTTCAAGCGATTGAATCATCTCCTCTCGTTTTTATTTGAAAGAAAGGAAATGTGAAGTAGTGAATGTGGTTGGATGTTAATGTAGTGTAAACCTCTTATGTAGATCGCCTTTGATCCATGCTCAAATGCTTAAACTTCCGTATGCTTAGTGGATTTAGTGATCTACTATGTTTTTGTTGAGTCATTGATGATTTTGTTCTAAAAAAAAATTGGGGTTTTAAGCTTTTGCAATCCCCTGTGATGAGCTAATCATTATCTTTTCTGTGCACTGCAGTGAAACATACCGATACTTTGATCTACCATTCTGTTCATCAGGTGCGGATGCTAAATTTGCTTAGGTTAATAGGTGAATTTTTTTTGTACATCGTATAGCTGAGGCATATATTTTGCAGCTCCGGTT
Organism: Noccaea bulbosa; assembly: GCA_900406535.1. Classification (NCBI taxonomy): domain Eukaryota; kingdom Viridiplantae; phylum Streptophyta; class Magnoliopsida; order Brassicales; family Brassicaceae; genus Noccaea; species Noccaea bulbosa. The sequence continues at coordinate 46,001 of OVBJ01000146.1, read as the reverse complement.
AAGGAAAAGAAGGAAGCTCTTGGGGAAGTTCTGAATGGAGATCGGTTAGTTAGTGCACCCTACAAGCTTGAATTTTTGGGTGAGAAGAACTCTGAAGTTGCATGCAGAAAGAGGTTGAGTAGAGAAGACGTTGCTAAATTTCGAGATGTGATCTCGAGAGACTACTACTTTCAGATGTATTATGATGACTTGCCCATCTGGGGATTCCTAGGGAAAGTTGTCAAGGATGGAATATCTGACCCGTCCGAGTACAGATACTTTCTCTTCAATCACCTTCAGTTTGAGATTTTCTATAATAAGGACCGTGTTATTGAAATTATTGTGAGAACAGACCAGAACTTCCTTGTGGACTTGACTGAGGACAAGGAAGTCGAAGTGGATTTTACATACACAGTTCGGTGGAAGGAAACAGAAATTCCATTCGAGAAGAGGATGGAGAAATACTCACTGGCTTCCTCAATGCCGCATCACTTGGAAATCCACTGGTTCTCGATCATAAACTCGTGTGTCACAGTTCTTCTCTTGACTGGCTTCCTTGCTACTATTCTCATGCGGGTCTTGAAGAACGATTTTGTTAAGTAAGATATTTAGCCAGAGTGCATAAGATAATTGAATTAATGACTTTTAAGATATCTAGTAGCTTACTGACTGTATAGGCTCTTGTACTTAATAGGTATGCACATGATGAAGAGGCAGCTGAAGACCAAGAAGAGAGTGGGTGGAAATTGATCCACGGTGATGTATTTAGGTTCCCAAAACACAAATCCCTGCTGGCTGCAGCTCTTGGTTCTGGCACACAATTGTTTACGCTGTACGTTTCCACATAGACTTGTGATTCGCTTCCTGTCCTGGCATGCTGTTTTCTTTTCACTCAGTAAGACACGCATATTTTTGATTTGTGTGCAGAGCTGTTTTCATCTTTATGCTTGCGTTAGTCGGTGTCTTTTATCCCTACAACCGTGGAGCATTGTTTACTGCATTGGTTGTCATATATGCACTCACTTCAGGGATTGCCGGATATACTGCTTCTTCTTTCTATTGCCAACTAGAAGGAACTAATTGGGTAAGTGTGCATGCCAGTTTCTGGATTTTTTAGTTGTCTTAGGACTGATATTGTAATCATATCTCGATATTCAGCCTAAAGTCCTCCTCCGTTTGAGCATTTACTAAGATCTTTGGTACTTTGAATTGATTGATTAAGAAAGATGAATATTGATTGACTTGGCAGGTTAGGAACGTTATGCTGACTGGAAGTCTCTTCTGTGGACCTCTGTTACTCACTTTCTCCTTCCTTAACACCGTCGCGATTGCTTACCAAGCCACTGCAGCGTTGCCATTTGGGACAATTGTGGTAATTTTCCTTATATGGGCACTGGTTACTTCACCATTGTTAATATTGGGAGGTATCGCCGGTAAAAACAGAAAATCTGAGTTCCAAGCTCCTTGCCGTACAACAAAGTATCCAAGAGAGATCCCACCATTGCGCTGGTACCGGAGAACACTTCCGCAGATGGCTATGGCTGGTTTTTTACCGTTCAGTGCCATTTACATCGAGCTTTACTACATCTTTGCCAGTGTTTGGGGTCACAGAATATACACCATCTATAGTATTCTCTCTATCGTCTTCCTTATTCTCATCATAGTCACTGCTTTCATCACGGTCGCATTGACATACTTCCAACTTGCTGCCGAAGACCATGAGTGGTGGTGGAGGTAATATCAATGTTTTAGCCAAAAAGAGAATCCATATTTTGAGGTTGTGTATAATTGTTAAATCTTTCTGTGTATCTGACTTTTTTTGTGTGTCTTGTGCATCCGAAGGTCATTGCTATGCGGAGGGTCAACAGGCCTATTCATATACGCATACTGTTTGTATTACTACTATGCAAGATCGGATATGTCAGGGTTCATGCAGACCTCATTCTTCTTTGGCTACATGGCTTGCATCTGCTACGGATTCTTCCTCATGCTCGGGGCAATCGGTTTCCAGGCTTCGCTTTTCTTTGTCCGTCACATTTACCGCTCCATAAAGTGCGAGTAAATATTGAAGATTCTTCGCTAATTCAACTACTCCTCTCTAGTGGTGTAGGTGAAAGTCATCATATTCTGTTTTTTCTTTGATTTAGAAGTTCTTGTTGATTAATGTTCACTTTTAACTTTGATGGTCGTCGTCATTAACAGCGGCGGTGGTTGCGGCCGAGGGCCATTGATCCGAGATCTTTTGTTTATTTTTGTCTTGTTTTGGCTTTTGGTAATTTTCAATTTCTCGAGATCTTGTCATTATTTTTGGTATTCTCTTCTGGGATGATGTCCTTGAGAGCGATAGTGGGACAGTAGAAAGGAACAATAGTGTCACTTTTAAGTTTTCCCCAAAATTGTGCGACATCAAACTGCTATTTTCAAAAAGACTAATACAAAGGTAACTTTTTGTTTAGCACTAACTGATGGACCATACTCATCCAAAAAAAAAAACTCAAAACGTAGAGAAATTTAAAATGTCTATGTAAACTAGGTAATTACATCAAAATACTTTAAGATATAACATATAAACAACAACTTATTTTACAATTAATCTACCAAAATACTAACATATATTGTATTTTTCCGTAAAATNTTTTTTTTTTTTTTTTTTTTTTTTTTTGCCAAAACCACAAAATTATATTTTTCCAATCAAAACCACAAAACTCATTGCTATAGATAATTAAATATAGCAACGATACCTTAAGTTACGGTGAAAGAAAACTGGATAAAAACGAAAACATTTACTTTAGTTTTGTGGTATGGTACTGACTGGCCAACTTGTTACACGAGGTGTTTTAAGTGATTCATCATTGTTTCTTGAAATACCCAAAATTTATGTTACTGTTTAATTTTCGATGATTCTTTGGCCATTCATAAAATTTACTCTAATTTAACGAGAAAAAGTAACACTTCACAACTTTTTGTTCTTATATCTTTAACAACAACAACAAAAAAAAAAAAAAAAGACTTTTTGTTCTTATATCAATTTGAATATATTTTTGTTTTCCATATAAATAAAAAACTTCATATTTATAAATTAGATAGCGATAACATCAGATGACATACTTCAGACCTCCATTTTATGAGATCTTCTCTCTTGTGCAGCATATTTGATCATCTTGAGCGATTCTACCATATCGTCACATAGTTGATGAGGATCTGGAATTGTTGTCGTATCCACAGCTAGATTGATGATAATCTTATTTACGTAGCTTATAAAATGGAGATTGAGTGCCTTTTTAATCATCAAGCAACAACCATAAAACAATAAATGAATTAATCTCATCAAAGTTTTTTTTAATAAAAAATTTAGAAAAGTAAAATTATATTCTTAATTAAGAAGAGCATGATAACTACGTTCTTATGAAAAAAGAAAGAAACAAACTTACTTGTGATCCAACTAATGCACTTGCTGCGACATACGAAATTGGATGGCCAAATAAACTTATGTCTTCGTGTGGACCTTTCACATTTGAAAATGCCAATGATGTGTGACCAAATATTCTCTTTCCCAAAGCTTCTACTGCCTATTATTTCTCCCAAATGAGATAAATTAGCAGTATGCATCAAAAATACATGGATTAAACAAGGTCAATAAAGAAAATAAGTTTCGTATTTCACCTTTCCCCCAAAAAATTTCAAGGTGAATTTAATGATTCCATAGAAAATGAATGCCTCCAAAGATATTTTCTTCTTATCCATAGTAGCTTTGGCTCGTCGAACATACTCCAACGGATCATTCTCTGATTTGATCCATATGGGAAATATAATAGTTCCTATGAAATTTCCCCATCTACACTTTGAACCCTTCGCCATCATATTTGCCAACTCCTACATTTTCATATTTTTATTAAAATCTTATATTCTAATTAATACAAAAAAAAAATTGTCGGGATTGTAGTTATGTTGATTGTGACCTCTATATTCGTTGCTGGTCTTAGGTTTATAGCTACAGCTCCACGAACACGGATTTTGTCTAAGATTTGTTTCTTCTGGGTCGTTGTATGTCCATCTGTCAAGTAATTTTCAAATATTACAACAGTTGTTAAGGAAGTATTTTTAACAACAGAAAAAATGTATTAACAATACTGTACTATATTATATATATAGTATCTGGTGGGAAACCTAACATTATGAAAAAATATGTTATATCAAATGCGATGTTTTAGTAGCTAAATAGTTATTACTATTCTTACAACAAGAAAAATAACGAGTTAACTATATACTACAAATAAAATATTTGAAATATATTCTGACGTTTGTAACAATAGAAAGTATTTAGATTTATAAATATTAACCGTCGACATCAAATAATTAGTGCTTAGCTTTCTAGTACAGTTTATTAAATAAGAGCGAGAGTACCGCGGCCTACGATGGTAAAGTAGTTGAGTAGCTCTGATTTGCCTACTTCAACCCAACAAAAAAACAAAACTCTGATTTGCAAAACGTACGGTTCCATCCTTGAGACATGGTTATATGATATCTACTAATTATCGATTCAATAATAATTGTTTAGAAGATAGAATTAGTTTTGAACAACTATATTCTCTTTCGGTCGTCGTTCTATCTTAATCATGTATTTTAAAACATAAATTATTGAAACCTAAGTTTTGAGTATATATGTGTCGTTTGCTAACAATATGATTTTAGATAATATTACTAACAAAAGGAGAAGGGATTTGAATTTACCATATTTTTTACTCAAATATCTTGAGAGACCTGCTTGTGTCATTCCAAGAAGAACATCATTGACCTTCTGCAAAAAAAAAGTATTATGAAATTATTAGTGTAAGACGAAATCATTAATGATCAATATTAAGAAAATAACGATAAATGTATACCACGTTCATAGTGTTCTTCACTAACTTGACATCATCAAAACTTATTACCCGATGGATAACCTTCCAAGATTGAATTCCATCCTCGGGATTACCCATAAGAGGAGTTTTGGTATCCCGCAAGAAACATATTGTAAGCATTAACTTGGAAAATTCAATAAGAGTGGTAAAGGTGACTCTTATCATAAACCAAAATCCAGCAATTAACCACCAAGTCAAGGCCAGGTAATCAACAGGTTTTGTTGTAGCCGTAGTAGTAGTAGAAACTAGCGCATCAGGGTCCGATGTTTTTCGTGAACAAGCAACTAAAAGGGACATAAGAGACATTCCATCACCAATTGAGTGATGAATTCTAGCTAGAACTACAGATTCTGCATTTGATCTCTTTATGTTAAGCAAATGAAATTCCCAAAGAGGTTTGGACATGTCCATTGGTGTATTAGCGATGCTTGAAGTATAGTCTTCTAAGAACTGATCAGGATTTTCAATGTTGGGATAATCAAGATCCGGAACAATAACATGATCTTCTACTCGGACACTAACAGGAATCCACACCGGTTCTCCTTTTTTCTTATAGTCTATCACCTGAAATTTCATAATTTATGATTTGTGATATCTTTTATCATAATTATATTCTTCATTTATACCCAGTTTGTGTGTCTACATATAACAATATGCATGCGTACGTCTTTTAACAAAAATAAAATAATATATATACATATATATGCATGCGTACGTGTAGAGTATTGAAGTTTGTTAAAGTGCGTGTGGAATCTATGTTTACCATTTTGCTAGAGAACCTGGGGGCATTGATCAATGTTTTCTGGATGCCTTCAATAAAGGAGGATGGGTTGCATCTAACTTTAAACCCAAAAGTTATCACAATGAACAGATTTGGGGAACTTAGCATCTGCGACATTGGGCTAAGCGGCTCCATTGGCGTTGTCTCTACCTCTTCCCTCTCCATAACTTGTTTATTTTTCATAGTACTATAGCTTAATGATTCTCCAACCTTTGTTTTAGATACCTCGCATTTATAGCGTTGCTTCTTCTGTTTCTCTGTCTTGTCTTTTCATTATTATTAAATGGGGGTTGGTATTAGACTAGGACTTTGTGGTTGTTCTTTTTTATTTTATCAACAACAAAAGGGTGGTTGTAATTTTTGTGAATTTTCTTGTGTAGTTTAGAATTTATTCATTCCCTTTGCCATACAAATCATTTTGATTTTCATAAAAAATATTGTGTTTAATATATATAAAAAAATAATTTAAACTTTATCTTTTAAAATACAGTTTACTAAGAAGATAAGAAGAAATTCATTAAGAATGTATTACTAAAAGTTTATATTAAGATATTTTTGTTTAAAATGTAACAAAACATAAATTAGTTAACCGGATCCTCGTGGTCTGGTGGTAATGAAACCTCAGCTGAGGTGCTCTGCATCACGAGTTCGAGTCCCTGGCCACCCGGACTGCCTTAAATGGTAAAAATACGTGGATTGTCGTGGGTCTCGTGGGAATAGTTTTGGATCTAGAAAGCCTTTGGATCATCCACGGTTAAAAAAAAAAAAAAAAAACATAAATTAGTTGCAATAATATTTTAGCTACAGCACGACATGTTATTACATTACGATGTTGATCAGTTAAAAATTCCTTTCTTTGTTTCTACTTTCTAGTGTGGATAAATTTGTTATCTGGGTTCGTTTATTGGAGGGTAAGCCTCATGCGAGTTAGAAGCAATCACGTGGCAGTCTTATAACACTAATTAATGTGGTGTTTTTCGAAAATTGTTCAACGGAAAATTCAGTATTTTGAACTAAGGGCGGTGGTTTTGTGGTTTTTAACTTTTTACTTACAAAAGAGTTGCTACGTGGGTCTATGTTATGAATTAATCTCCACGCGTGAAATGATTTCAGTCCCATTTGGCAAGTCGTAATATGTCATGTTTTAGATCCGTTAGAAAACTTGGCGAGTGGATTACTCGATAGCTACACTTACCATATAAAAGATTAGTCGGGTGTAAAATATTCGGATCACCTTCAGATTATAAAAAAAATGGCAATTAAGACCACTGCATGGTTTGGACCGTTTGGTAAAGGCATCTATCTCCAATATATTTCTCTATATTTGACTACAAAATGAAGCAATTTCAAAATAGAGTTAGTTTTTGCTTCAATGTATTGTCCTATTTTTTACTTCAAAAAGAATATTTAAAGTATATTTCTTTTGAATTTTTTTTTATTAATTACGAAATTTACATTTTATATATATATTACAAATTGCCTCATGCCTTTTTATTCATAATTTTTACAATTTATTACATTTATTTGAAATTAATTATTAAAATATTAAAAGAAATATTATAAGACTAAAAATAACAATATAAACTGGATTCTATTTTTAATTATAACCATCTGATTATTTTCCCCCACAAATGATCAATTAAATCAGTTTGAAAGAAATGAGCATCTTTATCTTTGATCTCTCTAAATCGAGTAAGAAAATTCTGGAACCATATATCATCATTTTCGCCTATACCATTTAGAGATTGAAGGTAAAAACTATTATTTGGAGATTCAAGGTAAAAACTATGGTTTGAAAGAATTCACAAAAAAAATAGATTTTTGTCCCAAGATGTGAACTCCATACAAAATCTGAATCTATTTGTCTATGTTCAAAATAAGCAAGCAAGGATTTTTTTAAAAAGAGTCGAACAACAACAAGATCAACAAAAACTCTTGCAATCTACTTCTTTTGAACAATATTTTAGTGATATTGGTGGATCCGGAAACGGGTTATGAAATTATTAAATTAATAAATCAGTAATTATTATTCTAATAAATTTCTTTTTGATGTTTTTTTTTTTTTGACAACAATGTTATTTTTATTTAAAGTATTTTTCCTTTCATTTTAAATTTATTATTAGCTTAAATAATTAAATTTCCTATTAAATATGTGTTATTTGTATTTTAGAGTAATAATAAACATCAAAATAATTAATTATATATCCTAAAATGAAATAGTTTAAAACTTTAAGGACTCTTTTATAAATAAAAAACTTTAACTACAAAATGGAAAGGAAAATGAGATCATTCTCAATTTGGAAAAAATACGACATTTTGAAGTTGAAAAATGGAGTTGAGTTTGAGTAAAATTGACTTCAAAATAGCAATAAAAGTGAAAAAATGGGGCTGGGTTGAAGATGCTCTAAAAAACCATAAAGAATCAGAAAAAGAAATACAAATTACTTAAATTAATAAAAAAGATACACAAAGTAATCAACCATTAAGTTTGGCAGGTTTAGGGAATATATTAAAATTGAGATTTGAAGTAATTTCAGGTGATTTCATTTTAGATGATTTATGGTGATTTTAGAGAAGTTGGTATGATTTTAATGAAATCATTATAAAATCTCATCTAAAACATAAGATTTAGACTGTTATGTTTTTAACAATGTAATCCCTTCAAATAACTCTAAAATCACTTGAAATCTCTCATTTACAATATTTTCAATAACACTGAATTTTAAATTGGATTTGAAAATCACCAGTTCAATAACACTGAATTTTAAACTATTTTAAAAATTTATGTTTGAATAATAGGTGATTTGTTATCTTAAATCAAATTACTCAAAATCATCTAAAACTTAAAGTTTATACATCCCTTAAGAGAGAGAGAGAGCAGGTTGGATCAAAAATTGGATCTCTTGCAAAATCTTCCAAGTCCATATTAGAAGATTAAACAAGATAAACAATATAAAACTTAATATGAAACTTCCCCTAAAACTGTATATTTGCAATCACATCACTAACAAAAAAAAAAATATTATTATTCATAAATATTATTAACATAAACATAAAACCCACTAAAATACTTCTACTTCAAATCAATTCAAAATCATGTTTAATAAAATAGCTAAAAACATATTATCGTTACTAGTTACCTAGTTTTCTTGTATATGTCAAGTGTGATTTTAGTTAGCTCGAGATATTTTGGAAGATTCATAAAAAAATGTAAAATTGTGCGGGTTTGTCCACTTAGCCCAAAGCAAATAACATCATACCAATTAGTGGAGTTAGAGTGAACTTGCAAAATCCAACAATTGGTATTGGCGATATGCCCATAAAAGGTGGATGTTCGTGCAGTTAATGAATGTTCGTGCCTTGTATCAAAAGTTTTCCTAGCTATGTAGAGTGTTAGGTAGAGAGTGTCGTTGGTACTTCTGCATGAAAAGAGGCCAAGAAGTTGTGTAGTCTTTGGTTTAAAGGAAAGATTTTTGGGATATCAATCTAATTACACATTAACAGATGTAGGACTATACACTGAAGTGCAATAAATAAGAATTTTCATGAATCGCTTTCATAAATAGCATCGTAGTACTAGGTTTTTGACTTTTCGTCCTAACTTGTGAAAAGGTGCTCAAAATTTCTGAAGAAAATATCACATTTTATCGAAACAGTGTTGCAAGTTACTAAGGCCATGTGCAACGGCAATACCCTTAAAGTTTCTTTAATTTTTTGTTTTTTTTTTTTATAAAAAATGATTTTCTGAAAAGAAAAATAAAAAAAAAAACAATAATATGTGTCCAATCAGATTTTGACACATAACGAAACCGTATCAGAAAAACGTTTTCAAACTTCTTCCCAAAGATAATCATCACCTCGAAAATCAAATCAGTTTCTCCACCTGTATAAATTTTTTTTCTTTTTTCTTTTATTTTAAAGAAATGGGAGAGTATCTCTATTGTATGTGGCCTAAGAAGTTAGAACTTTCCTCATTCCCGAAGATGAATCCATTGATATCACTGATTCGAACTACAAATGGTACAAAATATCTGGTTGAAAACTTACCTACTATAGTACTATACTACTATGTATGAATAGAGAGAGGTCACGAGATATTGAATGAATAAGACAAAAATGGTCCAGCTCAAATGACCAGACAATATAATACATTTTCTTTAGCTCTCTGCTCACATCATTTTTTCCTAAAATACGGGCATATCTTTTGGTCCACGAACACAATAGGTGTTCTATGGGACGCGTGTTCAACAAAATTTATGAACCATTACTAAGTTGTTAGTAGGAGATGTATGGTGTTGTACCTACTAAGCTACTAACTACTTTATTAAATCCCATACCAAATATGGTTGGTTTTGTACTTTTGAGATATGTATCATATTCACATCGTATTCAGATGGACCATATAAGTGTAAAACCTTAATACAAAAAAGGCACAATATGAATATTTGTAAGCAACTATAAAGAACATAGATATAAAAACAGAAGTACCAAAAACCAAACAATAATTGACCTCTTTTCATACAAATCGTCATGCAGTAGAATAAGAGATAAGCAAGCATGTGTGTACTTTATTAGATAAATTATTAGTTTGCTATGTTATTACAAGATGCTGATCTTTAACTACCCGAACTGACTACCACACAGCTTCTCTCTCGGCCAGATATTTTCTATGATCCCTATTGTTAGAAGGCACCACTAACTCGACAATTACTTAGTGATGTGATCATCCCGTTTTAATAGGCTTTTATGCACAAATCAAAGATTGTTCAATTCATGCGATGAGTTTAATTGCGCCATGTCTAGTCACTTGGTTCGTTTGACCAAAACCGAACCCAAAGGTAATAGCTTCTAGTTCGGTCGAGTCTTGGCATATGCAATCCTTATCCTGGAACATGTAATGTATCTTAACTAATTTTGCAACTGTGGATATCTTGATCATCAAAGATTCATAGACTAAAATCATACACTCCTAGTCTTGATTCATTCTCAGCTACCCTCCAAAAATCCGTAAACCCCTGAAACCTTTCCTGCTCTAAGATTTCATAGTACTAAAACTCCATAATTCGACATTTCATTTCTGAATCCGTGAAGCCTTCACTCATGTCGTACAAGTATACAACTATAGACACGTTGAGAAGGTTACTTCACTCATGTCTACCTTCGATAGACAAAAGGCGCGATTCAGTTGATAACCATTTCTCAAACCACCGAAGATCAATAAGCATGAAGAAAGAAATCTACCGGAGGGATATTGCGGATCTTCGGCCGAGAAAGTTTCTGGTTGACATGAGTAGGAACATGGATAGAAAAAGATATAACTCACAGAATCTCTCCAGTGTCTGCACGAACATGCTTGTCAAGAAACGCTTTAGCCAAGTTACTAAAGCTTACACTGACCGTTTCCGCTGCTGCGTACTTCTCGATGAGATCCAACACTTCTGGTCTCACAATCTCCTCTCTTGTTGCTCTGTTATAGTCACACATGTAATACAAAGCCCCAAGCGCGTAATTCACCTGTATTATGAAACAAAACGATTCTTGAGTTTCCATTAAACACCAGAGGAACATTGATGAGGCGAGAAACCAAAGTCACTCACAGTGTTCCGGACAGGGCTTGATAAACATTTGATCATAAGCGGAATCCCATCAGCCTCAACAATGGTAGCAGCATTCTTTGGCTCTGTACAAGAACAAGAAAGAGTCAGTAATTGCAATTACGGCAAGAACAACTAATGGTTTAGCATCAGCATCAGTGTGTATGTATATTCACATATTTTCTAGGGTTTTTACCAGCACAAGCGTTGCATATTCCTCCTATCCCAAACTCCACAAGCTTCTCATTTGGCTCTGTTAGACAGTCTATGAACAGTTCCAAGACATTTAGCTGCTCCATCAAGATTTCTTCATTACTTACAAGAACGAAGCCGAAAGGATATTTTCTGTATTCGGGTTCTGCACGAGCAAACTCGAGGTTACCTGACGTAAGATGGTGTAGTTGTAAGGGTCGTACGCAAAATTAGCCAAGTTTGCTACAATTCTCTCCTTTGTTTCTGCAGGTGCAAGGCAGTAATCATGTTAATATATCAATATTTTACTAAACTATAGCCTAATCGAAGCATTTGAAATATTGATGACATAGCCATATATACCTTCATCAGTTGCATTCTGAAACTGACTCACAAGCTCCTGAAATTAAAAAAAAAAAAAAAGAGAGACAAACTCAGCTCCAACAATGCTTCTTAGATTCTTACACAAATTCTCACAGAGATATACCAAAGCTACGTTTTTGATACACTATCAAGAAGTAACTATTGTTAACCTAAACAGCTCATTTTAAGATTTTGAAGGAGTAGACAGACACAAGTGAAAGCATACAAAGATTCAAAAAACAGATTCCTCAAAAAAAGACCTGTAGATATTGAAGCCTTGGTGTTCCGTTTTTTCCAGTACGTTCTTCTTGTCTTTGATTATTAGTAAACATTCTCACTACTCTCTACCAATACTTCAAGCAACCTTAAACCCCAAAAAAAAAAAAAAAACTGTCTGCAATTTCAAAATCAAATCCCAAATTAGAAGAGAAAACAACTTAGATGCGAAGTTCGTTAGAAAACAAAACCATTGCAAAGCAGAATCGAAAACTATAGAAACAGAATAATCTATAATTTGAAGCTCAAGAAACCCAGCAAAACCGATTCTAATTTCACGAGAAAAGCCGAAAAAACCATGCCTGAGTAAGGGTGACGCGGCGAATGAGAGAGGAGAACGGATTAGGCGGCGAAGGAAATGAGACGGCGAGGCACGGCGATGCCGGTAAGCGAGCTCAGGGTTGTCTTGTGTGAGATCGAAAACACAAGCCGCAAAATTCATGGACCCAAAACTTGGGCCTTCTAAATATTGGCCCAGATTTTACTTTATATACCAGAAATAAACCCACTTGACATGTATATATAAATAGTTTAGTTCCTTTGGATTCGTCAACACTCAACAGTGTTTTACTTTCTAATTTTGATTTTGATATTTTATTCTTTTTTCTGTCAACTACATGAACCAAGAACTTCTTAGTGGCCACTACATTAAAAAATGTTATCTTACAATATTGAGTAGATTCGTAAGATCTGAAATTGGAAACTTTTATATCCCTATAGGAAAAAAACAAAAACCTATAACTTAGAACACAGAACGAGTGGGCTTGAATTTTTTGGTAATTAATAAACATGTGGCGTACAATTACAAACCATTCATATCCCTATCTTCCCTATCTTTCCTTAACCATCACGCCACGTGGCTGACTTTTGGAACTTCCCAGAGGTCACTTTTGCTGACTCGGTGGGAAAAGTGCAAACCAAAAGTTATGTTTTTTTTATTGTCCCCTTTAATGTTAGACAGTTGTATATGAAAATGTCTGAACGGATAAATGGATTTTTTTCTGACTCAAGAATCAAGATATTTTTACAATTTTTGTACTTCACATAAAATACCTATTTTATTTTGTTTATTGAAGTTGACGGCTACTGAATTCAAATATCTCTCTTTCCTCTTTTATAATCGACGCTCGTGTATGTGTTATTAGCTACTCGCTTTCTTTGCCACATGCTTTTGGTCAAAAGAGAGCACTCCAGGAATATGATCCGTCATCAGACCTAACTATTCCTGATAATTCTAGGTTCATATCCGAATTCTTGGCCCTTATTGTTATTATCCGCCTATGTATATAAATATAAATATCTGGGATTCAAATAATACTCCTATACATATAATAAGTAGGGCAATTCTACAAAATACCATAAATAATACTCCTTATTGTTATTATCCGGTTTGGTTTGTTCGTTCCCTGCAGTTTTTTTTCCGTCTAATCGAGAACTCAATGATCTATTGACGATTCTATCAAGCGTGATTCCGTCGTTCCGACACCGCCGCTCCCGAGAAATTATTTTATGGTCGGATATAAAATGTAGTCTTTTGAGTTGGAAAGAAGATTAATTTGTAGGAAGGTTACACTTCCGTAGGCTGAGGTTTTTTCGGATAAGTATTCTTTCAAAAAATTCTCGTGAAGTGTTGAAGTTGCTTCTGGTTTGTGTTAAAGTTTGGTTTTGCCTTGCTCTTCAGTGTTGTGTTAACCTTTGAGTGTCCTCTTATTTTTCATCTATAGTTTTTAAGTAGCTCAGTTTGTTTGAGTTATTTGTATGTGTTGTTTGATTTGCTTTCTTTTTGTTTGGACTTTTCTCTATGGAGAATTTATTTTTCGTCGGCTTTGTGTGCTACCAACAAATCCCAATAATGCATCACATCATGTATCTTTCTTTGGTCTTAATATATTTTTATATGGAAAAAAATTAATTCTATATAAAACTGTCGTGATTTACATGCTTAACTCTCGTTTTTGTTTCTTAGCATTTTATAGATGTAAATGGATCTTAACAGAAATTTCAGTTAAAAAAAAAGGAGGCAATATGATCGAATCCAAACCTTAATTATTTGGTTGGACAGTAAATAGTGATTTTCAAAAATCGTTAATAATTCGAAGATTATTCGAGGTATAATTTTTGCTTTATTTTAATAATTATATATATAACATGAATATGAAAATTATATACTCATACAAAAATTATATTAAACAAAAATTCATATCTAATACAAAAATAAAAATAATTTCATTCACAATATACACAAGATATATTGGCTGAGATGATGTGGAACAAATTTTCGACAAAAATAATAATGTAAAACAAAAAAAAAATAGGCTTAAAATTTGACAAACAAAACTTGTGAGCCAATTTCAGATTTACTAGATGATTTTTGCAATTTAGCGGTTTAACGACCGATATTTAGAACAGAGGGCTATTAACTAAACAAATTAACAAAGTAAGTTCACAACGTTGTCAAATAAGCACGCGCTCCACCAATCGCGTTTGGCAGCTTTTCTAGTGGGAAAAAGAAAATTGTTAAAAATCTCCGACAAGAAATTTAACAAAAAAAACAGATAATATCTTCTCCGCAATGACAAAAGCGAAAGCGAAGAAGATGATAAGACATCCTCCACGTGTCACAGCATCTTTTAACCTGAGCCACATGATATAACAGTGTTCTCGACTCATCTCGTTTGTTCCATTAAAATTATTAAATTGCAAATAAGCTTATGCTGACGTGGCTTATTTTCTCCTTGCTCTTTTAAAGTAAACTCTTGACTCTGCTCATTTCCATAAAACTACTCTCATTTCTCTCACCAATTCTTAAAAGAGCTTTCTTTTCTCTTCCTCTTCTTCCTCGTTTCAGATTTTTTTAAGTTCCGGCGATATAATTGCGTTTATTAACGGCGGAAACTCGCCAACGATTGGGATCTTTAAATTTTCAAGTCTTATTCTTCTTCTACAACCATGGCGATGCAGGTGTGAGATCTTTCTTCTTTTTCTTGATTCTATATATATATATATATATTTTTTTTTTGCATACTGCTTTTGGTTCTATTACTATTGGACTATGGAATCCAGACAGACTAAACCTAAAATTAGACAAAGCCAAGAGGATAGGTTTTATTATTTCAAGTTCTTGCTTGTCTATGTCCGAGAGAAATTGGAACTGAAGAATATTCGATTGACGCAGGTTAAATTGTGTTATAGACCAGGCGATTTGTGGGGTATTATGGTCGGTTGTTTTAATGTATTGAGAACTAGGTAAGCTCAAGTAACCCTAATTATTGATGGTCTTAAACTCTTCTAGATGCGTATTAGTTAGTTTCAAGACTTTTTTAAACATATACTTTTAAGCTTTATCAAGATTTGAATAAAGAGACTAAATGCTTCTTCTACTTTTTTTGTGATTATAGGAACATTGTGAGAGTTTATGTGACATAGCTTCTGATGAGCTTATCTCTTCCACGGATGCTTTTTATCTCAAGGTACTAACTGAGTCCCTTTAATCCATTGTTTACTCTTGATTGGTTTCTCAAGTTTAAAATTGGGTTTTAATTTTGTTTTGTTTAATTATAGACAAGAAAGCCTTACACCATCACTAAACAGAGAGAGAAATGGACAGAAGCAGAGCATGACAAGTTTGTAGAAGCTTTGAAACTCTATGGCAGAGCTTGGAGACGAATCGAAGGTGTGTGCGCTTATCTAGACTTTAGAAAGTCTCTCTAATGCACATTCTAAACTAGGTTTGATGAGAGAGGGACAAGTAGCAAAATATTTGGACCCTGGTCCTAGTATGAGTAAAGATCTTGACTTTCATTGATTCTTCCATGGAAAACAGAACATGTTGGAACAAAAACTGCTGTTCAGATCCGAAGCCATGCTCAGAAGTTCTTCACTAAGGTTTGCATTTTCAGATCTTATACATGAATAAAGTTCCAAGCTTTTTGCTTTAATCAAGGTCTCTAATCCAAAGTTTGTATTATAGGTTGCTCGTGATTTCGGTGTTAGCTCTGAGAAGTCGATTGAGATTCCTCCTCCGAGGCCGAAAAGAAAGCCGATGCATCCTTACCCTAGGAAGCTAGTGATTCCTGATGCTAAAGAGATGGTATACTCTGATCTGGCCGGAGCTAAGTTGGTTTCAGATGAAGAAGACCGATCTCCGACATCGGTTTTATCAGCTCATGGATCAGATGGTCTAGGGTCCATGGCTTCAAACTCAGCTAATTCTTCTTCAGCTGATTACCAACTCTCACCGGTCTCATCTCACACTGAGGAATCGTTGTCTCCAGAGGCAGAGACCAAACAAAGCCTCAAGCTTTTTGGGAAGACTTTTGTAGTTGGTGATTACAACAACTCTTGGACTAGCTCTGATGATTCAGAAGATGTCATCAAGATGAAGCGATGTTCTTCTTCGACGTCGTCTTCAGAAAACGCTGAGACAGAATTGATACGAGCGGAGTTTAAAAGAAGCGAGAGATCGGCGTTTTCTCAGTTGAAATCGTCGGTGATGGAGATGAAGAACATGAAAGGGTTCATGCCTTACAGAAAGAGGATAAAGATGGAACAAGACATTGACAGTAGTGTAGTAAAAATGTCATATCCTTTGTGTTTTGTGTAAATCTTTTTTTTTTTTTTTTCTCAAGTCAGTTGTGAAAACTTCTTTTGATCTCCAACTTCAGTTTCTGTGTATATATTTTCAGAGAATTAGGGAGTTTTTTTTTTTTTTTTGGATTTACGTTCATAAGATCAGTCCAAAGTTTCAAATTTTTTGCTATATTCATTAAGCAATTGATGTATATAGTATCTTAAATGTAACTCTTCCTGATACTCTTAAGTTGTTGTGCAATGGACTCTTCTACTTTGCGTTTTCACATATTCTTCATACATACAAGAACCAATGCAACGACACAATCTCTTAGCCTGGGGAAACGCGTTTTGGTGCTATTTGTGCCTTTTCCTTACTCCTGTTTTTTTCCCCCTTAAAAGTTCGATTATTTATTACTGCTGTAATCCTCTTTCTTTTAATCTCTGCCGTTAATTAGATAATCCATTTACAAAAAGAAATCGTTTTGTTCCCCCGGTTTAGTGGATTTTGGGCAAAAACAAAACTCGACCGCGATTTCAAATCGAATTTCAAACGCGTTTTAGTCTTCGTCGCCAAAATCATTGAATGCTTCCCATAAACAGAGAGCAAACTCTCAACCTAAAACCTTTTTCCGATCCCCAGAAATCTCTTCATCTTCTATTTAGCGCTCACTTGTTTCTCACCGATTTCTCGTAAAACCCTGAAAATCCTTTTTTGATAATCGCGGTTTCTTCTTCGCGCTCCTCTGCGTCTCATTTTCAGTCTCGTTTTGGTTGATAATGGCTCATCGTGGAGATACTTTTGTGTATGTGGAGACTAACTTAAACACCCGTATCGCGATGACAATTGACAGTGAAGCTACAGTCTCGCAATTCAAAGGTGAGAAACAAAAAAAAAAAATCCACTACTTTCCCCAACTTACTCAATAAATTAGTATAATTGATCTTAATCTGCTTATAAATCTGTGTAATTGTTGCTGCGATTCTGATTATCTCGCTACACATTGTCATTGCGATTCTTATTGTTCCAAAATCACATGTTTTTTTGTGGTTTAATTGTAGAAATTTTCTGCCGTGAGCACAAGGAAAATTGGCCAGAATTTGGAGACATTCAAATCTCTGCCGTGAAGGTATACATATACATATACCTATGGACTTTTGTGCTTCATTTGCTTTGCAACATATTGATAAAGTGTGTGTTTTTTTTTGCTTTTTTACACAATCAGATCGAACAAGGAGATGCGTTCTACCGTATCGTAGATTCGATGACTTGGAGTGTTCTTTTCCAAGGCATCCGAGGAGACGGGCACATCAGTGTAGAAGTTGAGAATGGTGATTTGGTAACCATACAAGCTGATGCTCCATCCGCTTCTACGGACACCGAGTCTAACTGGCAGCAGACCGTTGGAGCTCCTTTCCAGCTGACACAACCCTCGGAGGTCTCACGTCCTGCTGATACTGCTCAGAGAAAAGATGAGGAGACTGTGTGTAAGGTGTTGGTCAGCATGCATCGGGAGGAGCAGAAGGTGTTGATAAGACTGAGGACAAAACAAAGAAGAGGAAGAGGGAGAGCGAGAAGGAGAAAGAGTCTTGTGATGTGAACAAGGATGATGATGATGTTGGAGCTTTGTCTAGGTGCTCTTGTGAAGCTCAGGGGACCAAAAAGCTGCTGGTGTTCGACTTAAATGGAATTCTTGCAGACGTGCTTGGGTCTAGAGCTGAATCTGTTCCAGATGGTATATCAAACAGACCAGGTAAAAAAAAGGATTCAATATCAATGTAAAATTCATTTTCTTACATGCTTGTTTGAATCAATATCTTTGTGTTGTTTTCTACAGTTTTCATCAGACCCTTTCTGGCTAGCTTTCTTGACTTCTGTTTTGGGAGATTCAATGTTGGGATATGGTCTTCCAGGCGCGTGTAAGTTTCTTGAACTGATTCAATACTCAAATTCATTGTTTTTTTGAGTCAAATGCTTTCATCAATATACTAAGTTTCCTCCATTAACTTCTCGATCTTTCATATTTCTATTACCAGTAAATTGAAGTATATGACTAAGCTTGTCATGGGAAACCAAGCGGAAGATTTGGTGTTCGGTTTTGTAAGTGTCTCTATTTTCTCTGTGATGCATGTTCTTGATCTCTAAAACCTCTGATCTATGTTCCTGATTATGAGAATTTCACTTTACACTGAAAGTAAAGAAATGCAAAACTTGTTTCTTATTTCTTTTACTGTATGTACACAGGGTCAAGATATGTGCATCACCACAGAGTTTAAAACTCTGGAGAACACCGCAAAACCACTCTTCCTTAAGGATCTAAGAAGAGTTTGGAACCATTTAGGGGCATGTTCCACTTGTGGAAAAAGAAAGTATGATGAGTCAAACACTTTGCTAGTGGATGACTCACCCGAAAAGGCCCTGTGCAATCCTGTAAGTAGTTAAACACTTGCAATCAAGGTTTTGTATTCAATGTCATCAATCTTACATATTATCATTAAGATGGTGTTTGATATTTGCTCTTTATTCTCTTTTAGCCACACACTGGAATCTTCCCTTACCCGTACAAGTACACAGACCGTGAAGATTGTGCATTGGGTGAGTGTATTTACCTACTTAAAACTCAACAGAAAGCATAAATTGTTAACAGAGAACCATGGTGTTCCTTAAAACATTATGCGGTTTTGCATTGTTAATTCCACACCAATGTTTCATTTTCTTGACAACAGGACCTAATGGTGAGCTAAGGAAGTACCTGGAAAGGTTAGTGGATGCCGAGAACGTTCAGAAGTTTGTCGCAGAGAATCCAATTGGCCAGAGTGCCATAGCTGAGACGCATGAGTCATGGGAGTTCTACTCTAAGGTCATCGAGAAATACAAGTAAATCGATCCAGGGGACTTTTGACCGAGTATGTTCTCAGTATTTAGTTGCTCCTTGAGAGCACATGTACGCTAAGTTAGTTATATTGTAGAGAGAAACTTGACTGGTCAGTTTTTATTTTGAGTCTTGACTACTAAAACTCTTCGTATATTAGTCTCTTTTGTTGCAGTAAAGACCAGACTCCCTTCAAACTGTGTTTATTAGGTTCTATTTGGTAATCTTTTGAAATGACGCTAATGGTAAAATGATCGGCAATATTAAGAAACAAGAAGCAAATCAAGCATTATAGATAGCTGTAATAATGAAATACAAGTTGTGTGATCACATATAACATTAACTAAGGATCAACGGTAATAATGAAATACATTTGTGTTTTTTTCCCTTTATTTTACAGTGTAATTACACAACTTGAGCACACCTGCTTGAACATATTCGTACGTATATGGAAACTACGGTTCACATAAATACATGAAGTGAAACATCAACAGGATTCTTGACCTCCGGGAAGTCCTCGTGTGACCTCCAGAGAGAGCTTAAGCACCAAACATTCTGAAACTCAATAGTGATTGTGTTCTCTTTGACCTGTAAAATATGACGAAAATTAACACTTATTAATACATACTCTTTTATAATCTCCAGTTATTCTAAATAATACTTCAATTTACCTTTTTGTTACTGTTGGTTTTATCAAAGGCTTTGGAGGAGGAGGAGGAGGCAGAGGAATATCACTCACTATGGGTATAGTTTTCACCTGTGCCAAACACAAAAATCATTTATACTTCGATTTTGATTATGTCATAAGTGAAAAAAGAAGTGAAGACTAAATAGTTTTTTTTAACCAAATTAAGGTATTGGAGACTGTAGAAGGAATGGATATATCTTTGCTTTGCCAACTTCTGATCTTTGTTCAAATGCTTCCAGTAGCTATATGTACTTCCCATGTTTAACACTTTGTTGGCATATATCTTCCACGTATAGCTGCACATAAACAATCACATAATTTCAACTATTCTTAGAAATCGTTTTCTTTAAATGCATTAAGCTAATATTTTTGGGTAATATATATATATATATATATATATATATTTTAAATGATCTAAAAACATTATTCAAACAATCAAACTTATCCAAATAAACTACCCAAACTTATGGACCTTATGGTTCAGTCTAGTGAGAGTTTGGATAGTGATTGAAAATTATATAAATTTTTACTAATACATACCATTCACTTATGCGTTGCAACCCTTCAGCTGAAAACATGTTCCAATGATTAGTATCGATTTTGCATTTCTCAAAGAAGTCCGCAATCTTATCGCTCGATTCTTCTCCATTGCTCGGGTCAATGTGGAATCCGGAGACACCATCTACAATAATTTCAGCAGGACCGCCTTGGTTCGTGGCGAATGTGACCAAACCACAGCTCATTGCCTCAATGACAGTAAGACCAAAGGCTTCATAATGTGCAGGCTGCACAAAAGCACCTCTTGTATCTGCGATACATCGGTAAAGTTCACCATTTCTTGTTCGATCGGTTTGAGCTGCGATCCATCTAAACTGACCCTTGAGTTGGTATTTCTCAATTAGAGAATGCATCTTCTTGATCTCTGAGATCTCTTCCCTGTCTTTAGACTTTGAAGGGTCGAAGAATCCTTCTACGATTACGAGGTTCACCAAGTCTCGTAGCCTCTTGTTCTTAGCGTACCATTCTGTTAATCCGGTTAAGTTTTTCACAACATCAAGCCTTGCCATTGAGAAGATAATCGGTTTCTTCTTGTTCACCAAGTAACCACTTTTTCCATAAGAAAATATAGGTTAAAATATAGTTAGTTTCTTCAGACATAAGTCAACTATCTGAGACCACAAAAAAAGGATTTTCCATTTACAGCATGCAAAATATTTTTATAAACGTAAATGCGGAAATTAGCAATTCCACTTCTTAAAACCGTCTAGCTAGTATTATACTATTATAGTAATATATGTATATGCAAATGAGTTTGAAAAGTAAAATAAGGTATAGAGACATACATGTGCTCATCATTCTCATTTTGGCTATACAAAAGTTCCTCAATGGAAGGATAAAACCTAGTGAATCTCCTGTCTTCTGCGGTAAAAGGGAAGTAAATAGAGTCATCTGCCCCAGGAGCTGCGATGTTGAACCTCGGATCAAACACATTGATGCCGGAGACAACTCTATATAGTCCCGGGAGGCTAAAGCTCATGTGGCTCTCGTACTGTCCTGGCCTCTCTTTGCTGTCAAAATCAAACCGAACCGGATTAATGTTAATCAAACCGGTCAATTTTCTTCAAAACAGAATAATTCACGATCCTAACGAAATTAGTTAATTACCTTCCAGCGATCTCTTGGTAAGTGCTGGCTATGATGAAATCGGCAGAGTTCATAGAGATTAAATCTGCCGTAAATTGGGATGAAAAATAATATTTAGGATCAAACTCTTTCCAGTTGTTGTCGGAATCTTCGTATTTAGTCTTCTCCAAGGCATGTGCAATAGTTGCCTAGATTTATACATGTTCATTTCAATTAATTGGCTTTAACATTAAATGAGTAGTTACTGATCTATATTATAAAAAAAAAAAAAAGGCAAAACACCTGGGTAACTCCAAGCTTATTAGCCATGAGTGATGCCACCAAGTTTCCATCCGTATAATTTCCGATTATCAGGTCAGGTTTTCCCTCTAAAATGTCCAAGATTTTTGTTGTTGCATCCTACTCGATATTATTTACAATTACAAAATGAAATTTGTAGAGAGAAACAACATAATTTATAACATTCTTATATTTGTTGTTTTTACCTTGGTGAACCTCTCTAGGTAAGGATAGATTTCAAAGCGGGAAACCCAACGACGTAAAATGCCATTCTCTGTTACGAATGGAATTCGAAGAATATTTGAATGTTTTGTACCCAAAATTGGTTCGAATTCTTGGTTACATTCAATATCCTTAGCGTCTGGGAGTAATCGTGTTACCTAAAACCATATTTACAGTTTCAATATCGCATTGACTGATAAAACAAAAACAAATTTCACGTTATGACTGATAATGTCTATTTGCGTTATATACCAAAACTTAGATGATTTTTAAAAAGAGATCAGACGTCGAACAGGATGTGACTTTTGGGTTACGATTCAACTTGGTCCGACCCAAGTTTTCTATCTTTTAAGAATAAATATAGTCAAATATTAAGGTGTGAAAACGATAAGATTTGTTCCAAAAACTAAGGTAAGACAATTTAGGTGACTCTAAGTTTGTACAAGTTTCAGATAAAAACATTAAAATGCAATAACATTATAGAAATGTGTAACATCATAGCTTTATGAATGATCAAAAGATTTAAGACTCAAATTAAATAGGAAATAAAAAATGAGAAGAGATTCAACGAGAACATACAACAAGAATCTGAGGTTTGAAGTTGAGGCCTTGAGAGTTGATTCTATGAAGCAATTCTTCTTCAAGGGCCTTGACTTGGTCAAGAATGTAAACGATCTGACCGCCAGTATCCGGCAAACCAAGAACATCGGTTTGTCCAAAGTAGCCGTGAATCGAGAAGATGACCACGTTGAAAATTCGAGGAATCCTCGCGAAGAATCTATCAATGTTGCGAGGATCAGGAGCTTGAAGGATCTCAGAAAAAATTCTCATTGTTTCTTTTACTCTCCCTGCGTGTTCTCCCCATCCTTTCTCGAAACCCCACTCCTTAAACCTGAATTTTGGTTTAACTTGAAATGAAACCGGTTAAGTAATCCATCGGTTATAACAATCTAAATGGTTAAAGGTTAAACCTGAGTTCAAAGGCATGGAAAGGGGTGTCCTTAGGCAGCTCCGATAGGAAAACGTCAGCCAAAATCAAACTCATTTCAAGCTTCCTAGCCGTGTTTAGTGTCTCATTGATCATAAGGTTCTGAAATTATATAATAACATCAACGTAAGCTTAGAATAGCTTCGATGATATATTTTTATCAAAAAAAATATACAATTTTTGTTAATTAATGCAAACGTAAACAAGTAAAGAATAAATTTTCAAAGAAGATAATATTATTATAGGACAAAATTTTGTTTTGGGAAATTCTTTAAAATACAACATTTTCCGTTATACTTTCTGAAATTAGCATTCAAATCCCAAAAATCCAAAAATACCACACTTTAAATATATGAAATGTTTTTATTTTGCTAGAAAATATTTATGAAATGTTAGGAAAGTATGACGTTTAAAAGCCTTTATAAACGTAAATTTGTGGTTTTAAAGGAAAAAAAAAAATAGTTAGTAAGAATTGTAGCATTTTTATAATAACCTCCCCTTGATGCTCAAGCGACAACAAGTAGTCCACGAGAGACTGCGGATTATCGTTTAAAAGGCCTCCGAGCTTTGAGGTCACGAAACTCAGGCCGTTTCCTATTGAAGACGACAACGAAAGGTGAGGAAGGGTGAAATCCAACGCTCCAAAATCCACCTCCAACGCATTTTCATCATTTGCCCTATTTACAACCTTTTACATTAGTCACGGATATCAAGAAAGTGAAAGTATTTGTTAAAGAAAAAAGATGTGAGAATGTGTAGGCACCAATTCTCGTCAAAGAGAAGCTCTTTGAGTTTAAGATATTGCGTGTTCGATAGAGGCTCTACCAATAGATCAGAAGAGTTAACCGTCACGTATTGCCAATTTCCAGGGTTTCCTCTTACTGCAAACGCTACGTTTGGAGGAATTACCACTGCCTCCTGCATTTTCACTCGCATTTATATAAGCTAAATTTAGCTCACCATATGATTTTTTTTTTCTTTTTTAAATTAATTAACAATATCTCAAGAATAGAATAAAAGAAAATATAATCAAGTTTACAAGAGATAACACCTTCTATTGCCATGTTGTTTTGAAACTAAAATTAGTCAGCGCCTTTATAATTTAATTTAAAGTTCAACTTGCCATTTGACTAAAGACTGAGAAAATCAAAAGAGTATATGGTAGTAAAACCTGAGTGAAGCACAAGATCTTGCCAAGATCACCTTCCATGACTCGCTTTTGTTGCGTTAAATCATCGATAACAATCTCCATCTCGTCCATTAACATATTCAATTTCATCACCCTTCTGCCTTTCTCAATGTACTTCTCGAGGCAACGTTTTATGTTCCCGCGGTTTTGTCCCAACGCTTCTGGGATCCCATTGCCTAATGACCCAGGTGTAATTTCCATTGCGTTATGCATCCCAAGACCAATCACAAAAAAGAATGAAAATGCACCTTTTCACGTTGGTTTTGGGTGTTTTTCGTAATGACAACTTCGTCCACTTTTATAGGAGAACTAAAGTTTGAAGATATGACATGCCCTTTGTGAATATGTTATTTTATGTGTGGGTCATATACCTTTCGTTTTAGGAAGGCCATGTTTTGTCCTCCAACTAATTAAATTGGCTTTATCTTCTTTGTTTGTGTCTTTAGAACGATTCAAATCAATAAGCAGTGTAACCAAATAAAATATTTTGCCACATGATATAGGATGGGTAAATTTGCCGTCACCTACAGGCTACATGTAGTATGAATGTATGATCATCATTTTTTCATTTATATTGGCTGGTATATGTACTCAAAGTCATGATATGTTACAAACAAAAAGTCAATAATCTACCAAAACTATTTAACGGACCATAACAATAAATTATATGAACACGTGTAAGAATAAATAATTCTCAGATATTATCACCCTCAATATAGTCATCTACCTAAATTACCAAACTTAGTAATTATATACCAAGAGAAAGAGAATAAAACGAGGTTTTAATGTTTTATTCTATATGTAGTAGAAGCAGAGGAAGAGCAACGAAAATTCCAAAAGCATAGAGCAAGATGAAGTAAGAGATCTAAAAGTGGACCATACACACGTATTCGTTTCGTTTCATGGCTGCCTAAAAATACAAACCATTCGATTATATTCATAATGCTCTTTTTATTTTCTTTTAAAAATAAGTTTTTTGGTTTTGTATTTAAGGTGTGCATAGTATTATTTATCTTTCACAAATTATGATCTTCACTTGTTTTTTAAGCTACAATAAAAAATATAAAAATGTATGCATGTCAAGATCTCTGTTAAAAAAATCCCCGATTTTTCCGATTAATCCTTCGATTAATCACTCAAAGAAGGGTGACCGTATCGATTTTCATTAATCGGTGATACTATTTAGTCAAACATTGTTTGACCAATTTTACCGGATTAATTACAATAATTACTGATTAATTCTGTAAATCGGTAGGTCAAATTTATATTTTTCTGAAATCTAATATAAATTTTGGTTTCTTGTTTTTTTATTACATCAAAACAACAACAAAATATAAAAAGGATTTAGTTTCTTGTTAACAACAAAACTAATTTTGGGAAAATAAATTATAATCTTTTGGAATATGATTATATTGATCTAATATGTGTTATATATATGAAAATATTTGAAAATATACAAAATATGGTCAAAATTTCATCTCCGATTAATCTTCGATTAATCTCCGATTAATCTCCGTTTTTTTAAAAATTGTTAATCCCGGCCCGACCGCCCGATTAACGATTAACGATTTTTTGAAACTTATGCACAATATTGCACATTGTCGGTTCTGGGCCTGATATCCAATTATTTTCTCACTAAAAAATAAATAAATTTGGGCCCAAAAAACCCTACTTGAGAAAACCCTAATTTTTAAATTTCCAGGGATGTAGAGCCACCGATGTTCCTATATAAACACCCAATCGCTACAAATCTTACACAATTCAGAATCGTTTTCCGGATCAAAATTCCTGTTTCCTGAGTTTTTTTATCGTGTTGTTTTTCTTCTATTCGATGTTTTTTTTTTTTACTAAATTCCGTAGAGATTGGGAGGTGATGATTATTTCCCCAGATGATCGAAGCTGATTATACGGAGCGAATTATGTTTCTCTCTCAGAGAGATTCCAAGCCTATATTCTGATCCCTTCTTCCTCTATTTTGTTTTTTTTTTTTTTTATTCTTTCTTCCTCTATTTTTTAAAAGATAATTAAATTTTCACATGATTTGGTTGAGTGGATTAAGATGGAAGTGAGGATTATTTCCCCAAATGATCGAATCTGAACAAACTGAGCGATTGATTTCTCTTTTTAGAGACATCCAAGCCTATTTTCTGATCCATCATCTTACACAACTTAAAAATTCTTTAATTAATTTATAGGGAGAATCCGCGGGCCTTTTTTTGTTTGTTAAAACTATTTATGCGAATATTTTTGGGGGGGGGTTTTCTTGCCTTAATGTTTTGATTTTGATAAGTTGAATTATTTTCTGAAAAAGGTCTTTGATGATTAAATCTATGCATCACAGAAAAAATAGAAATGTACTTGCAGGTATTTAGGCTACTAAATTGAATTTCACACTTGAATAATTTTTTGTCATATATCAACAAAATTTGGACTCATGCCAGTTCAAAGATACAACATACGATTGCTTGGTTCTCCATAACCGGACCAATGCTATTACTTGAAGAAAAGTGTAACGGCAACCGGTATAACAAAAATCAAATTGACTAGATTAATTCTGTAGTTAAAAACTTAAAATCTTAGTGTTGATATCATTGTGTAAGCATCATATCAGTTTAAACTTCAACATAGCCATATTATTAAAGAAAAAAAATCCAGTAAGTGGATAAAGTAACAAACTTCCCTGTCACAAAATCAACTTGTCTAGCCACAAAACAAAGGAACAACGTAATCAAAGCATTAAAAAGTCACAGAATGATAGCTAAGCTCAGCTAAGAAGCAGTGTAATGGCAAACGAGATTGTACAGACCATAAGACCAAGCATTGCTACGAAGGCGTATTTCCTGCAGAACAATAGAATTTTTGTCAACAAGCATTTGCTACCAAGGCGTAAGGAAGATTCAATTCTCTTTCTAAAAACCTGGTTCAATGTTTGCATGAATGAATCAGTGGATGAAAAAAAAAGGAAGACTTTTGATTTCAATATCACTATCAATCTTATGTTACTCCATTGCAGCTTTCAACTATCTCANCAAACCCTTATTGAAAAAAAAAAAAAAAAAAAAAAAGGAAGATGAAGTTGGTTAACAAACCCGATGGTGAGGCGTTTCATAGGATCTCCAGTGGAATAGCCTTTGAAGTAGAAGAATCTGCTAACATTGTAGAGCAAGCCGAGTCCTGTACAGATGCAAGGATGCTTCATCCCACCAAGAATCATGAGTATGAAGTACATTGGCATCATCTCTAAAGCGTTTTGGTGACCTCTCTGCATTCGACCACCACCAAGTTTTTTGATTTTTGTAATTAGATCTCACATTCTAAATAAACGTACGACTTAGAGAATTTCGAAGGATAGTTAGAATCTGAAAAAAAAAACCTGAACGCAATTGAAGAGATTCGCATCTTTGTTTTCTGATTCGATTGCGTATAGTGTTGGGTAAGGAACTTTGTACCTGCAATTTTTATACACCGCTCCACCATCAAATCAGAACCAACAACACAATTTGTTCAATCATAGACACGAGAAAACGAAGAGAGCTCTCGATCTGGATCTAAACGAACACGAAAAATCAGAAATATATACAGAGAATAAGCTTCAGTTGATCAATCGTGAGCTAAATCAAACGCGAAAAAGAGCAACGAAAGTGGATAAGAAAGGATGTGGGAACCTCTTGCGAGCTCCGCCGACTTGGAAACCCATCCAGAGATTGAGGAAGCAGTAGAAGACGACGACGATGACGACATATCCGTACTCTTTAGGAAGAAAATCGATAACCGCCATGGATAATAACTGTACCGTTTTTATTTTTTTCCGATGAAGAAACTGAGATCTCGTCAAATGTCTCTACTCCACTATGTATGTTTATCACTTTGATTGGGGAAGAAGAAACTAAATGGCCAGGACGACTCCAAAACGGTGTCGTTCTTAAAGTAGCCAATGATTTTTAAAATGTAAAAAAAAACAGTGGCGAGACTGCGAGAAAGTTCTTACGTAGATCAAAGAGACTGGGTAAGACAAAACTACTAATCTCATGAATTGTAGACGTGAATATCAAACTGAAAAACCATAAAATACCATAGAAAATTCGCAAATCCAATAGAGTTTTCATAGGAAAAAAACATAAAACATCAAAACGAAAAAACCTACCAAGCAATTCTTCTACCATTTCTGATAGAAAGAGATCCAAAACTCGAAGAAACATCTTCAAGCAAAGCATCACTCATGGCATCTCTAAGACACTTCTCATCAACAGCATCGAAGAAGCATCCACGTGACCTCGACTGGCTTATCAGCTTACTCCAAATAGAACCACTCCGAGCCAAAGTGGTCTCGTTCCCAATAACCCATAAGCAGTGCCTTGCTCGAGTGAGCGCCACGTTAGCTCTTTGACGGTTACTGAGAAACCCAACTTTACCGTCACCGTTACTTCTTACGGTAGAGATGATGATAACGTCTTCTTCTCCTCCTTGAAACCCATCTACCGACCGAACATTCAACGTAAATAGCTTATCTGATAAGGTACTGTACTTATCTCCGATCTTCTCTTGGAATGCTCTAACTTGTCCTTTGTATGGTGAAACCACTCCAACACTCATCTCCATCCCTCTTTCACTTGAAACTGTTAAACAAATGAGATCAGATAATGAATCAGTTTAATGTATATGTTTTTAAACCAAGAAAATATCATACTTTTGAAAAGATTTAATTAATCAAGAAAGATTACACCTTTGAAAATAATAATTAAATCAAGAAAGATTATACCTTTGAAAAGATTGGATATGATTTCAGAAATGACAGCAACTTCAACCATGTTCATGGGACTATGTCCATCACCAAACTCTTCTTTCCCAAAACCAACATTGATAAACGAGAAAGAACCAAACATGTTTCCATGAAGAAACCTTTTTTGGTAATTGCGTCCTTGAACAATCTCAGCATCTCTGATTCTCCCTCCATAAAACTCCCTATTAGGGAATCTACTAATCGCAGGATGCATTCTGTACTGAACATTAAGCAAATGTTTGTTATGACCGAGCAGAACCAATCTCTCGAACAAGCTTCTTCCGAATTTCGCCTTTTGACATTCATCATTATGAACCATCGCTGGTAACTGAAACTCATCTCCTATTAGAACAGTGTGACGCAAACTAGGAAGTTGTAATGCAGCGACTGATTCACATTCTTTAAGCTGAGCCGCCTCGTCGATCAGAAGAAGTTCTATCGATCTTGCTTGTTCCTCATTCAGTACTGCAGCACCTGAAGCTGTACAGATGATTATATGCGCATTTTGTAGGCAAAACTTCCTTGCATCTTTGTATTCCGACAATTTTGGAACCTCAAAACGTTTTGGAAGCAAACCTAGAGCTTCAAGGCAATCGACAGTTATAAATCTCTTGAAGCAATCGTATCGGAAACTTCCCTTCTTGAAATCATCTCTGGATGAATTGTCTTGCAAGAAACCTTTCACA
Organism: Noccaea bulbosa; assembly: GCA_900406535.1. NCBI lineage: Eukaryota > Viridiplantae > Streptophyta > Magnoliopsida > Brassicales > Brassicaceae > Noccaea > Noccaea bulbosa. The sequence continues at coordinate 15,997 of OVBJ01000146.1, read as the reverse complement.
CGATGAAGAGCTTCCCAGGCTGCGACCATTTTCTTTACATCTTCGTATGATATGACAGATTTGGGAAGATGTGTGCACAAATCAACCATATCTTTCTCCAGTTCTTCACTTAAGCAATTAAACTTCTTCTTTACATACTCTCCAAATGTAGGAGTTTTTACAACTTCTTGCTTCTTACTTTCAGCTTCTTCTTCCTTCTTACTTACAGCCTCTTCTTTCTTTTTATTTTTAGCTTCTTTTTTCTTCTTTTTAGCTTCTTCTTTCTTCTTTTTAGCTTCTTCTTTCTTCTTTCTTTCAGTTTCTTTCTTGATCCTTTCAATTTCTTCTAATTTATGAACATGTCGCTCATACTTAGCCTCTGTGTTCTCAAGAAAAGCTATGATTGACTCCAATCTCTGCGTCCATCCAGAAGATGTAGAAAACAATCTACCAAGTTTCTTGATACGATGGTTAAGAAACACATCAAGAAGAAAATGTTCTTCATTCTTGCCTATCCCCATTCTGTCGCGGTTTCCAGATAAAACTATATTCCCCAATCCGTAATTAGTACGTTCAAACGCATAATTTACCTCAAATAAAGACGATAGCTCTGATGCAACTTCAACAATAGCTGTGTTTGTCGTTGTAAGACCACACACAACTCTTTCCTTAGTTAAATCCAATAGCCTTGTTGCAACTTGTACAATGGCTGTGTTTGTAGGAGCACACACAATTGTTTTACACTTAAGCTTGGAAAGAGCAAAGAGAAGAGTTGCGACCGTCTTTGTTTTGCCTGTTCCAGGAGGTCCCCATATCAGTTTCATACTCTCTCTGTGATTACACCTCCTTGCCTTAATGCAACCCAATATTGCAGCTTCTTGGGAGGAGTTGAGTTTTGCGGATCGTATTATATCCAAAACGCGGTTAGAGTCAGAACTATCATCATCATTTCCACAACAAGGACATTCCTCTGTTGCCTGCAGCACAAGAAACACAAGCAAACCCTAAAATAACTCAACCAAAGCATAAAATACTTCTCTTTGTTAATGCTACACGGAGAAAAAAAAAAAAATCAAAGAAGATTATTTGTTAATACTTACAAGACTATTTGCCTGAAGCACCCTCTTGATTAGAGTTGAGTTAGCAGCTTCATTGTGCAAAGCATTCCAAATTCGAGTGTTTGTTGTTAGATTCATGAGGAAGACACCAGAACCAAATGAATGTTTCTCATCATGAGAAATCGATAAAGACAAATGAACAGAGATTTTATGATCACCATAGACAGAGAATACATAGGCGAGAAGTAAAGGATTCAAGTCGTCGATTCGTCTTGGAGTTTCCTCTGTCAGGCTCAGAGCAATAAGATCTCCACATTCTGGTTTATACTTATTAGCACTAATATCCTCTGCTTCCATTAGTGTTATATCATGTAACAGCATGATCGATGAGCTTCCACTTGATTCCACTGTCTTGGTCTCCACGGAAGTTATTTCAAAGACAGGAGCTTTCGCTAAAGATCTGAAGCTTGAGAACAACTCAGTACGTGTCTCCTCGAGTAGATGAGGAACAAAGCAGTTAAAGTATTCATCAACGGATGTAAACGTGTCTGGTATCGTCTTTAACTGTTACAAAAATGACATCATTGATGAGGATTTGTAATGTATAAGTTAACAAAGATGAACAGTTATCGAAGAAAGGGTAAAAAAGAGATTACAAAACCTGTTGCTTGTAGAGATCTTTGTTGAGAATATTTTCGATAGACCAAGAACATAGTATATCGAAAAGACTTGTTTTCTTTGTTTCTTCCACGAGGCTTTTTATTTCTGTAATGTCCATCGATCAAAGCAATGCCGAGAATTAATCTGAGTTATGTCGGAGGAAATCTTTAAGAGGATTTTGTTCAGAAGAATAAACAGAGAGGAAGAGAAGACAAATCTTGAAATCTTGTGCAACTTTCAAGTTTCAATATCAGTTTGGTTTAATAAAGAGGAGAAGGCAAAAGGTCCAACAAGACGTTGGAAATGATCATCTATAAATTTCAAACATTTCCCAAAAAAATCTTGTAAATGGAATACGACTTTTTCTATAATTTATTTAAATTTTAAGTGTGTAGTAATCGATGAGCCGAAGACGAATTAAACTGTAATTATGTGAGTATTTATAGCCGTTGAGTTTATATTAGCATCTTTGTTGATGAAAATATACACATACTCCACAATACAGTCTGTAGGATTTGTACAGGGACATAATAAACAAAATTCAAATATATTTTTTATCTGATGAGTACAGGGACATAATAAAAAGAAATTCAAATCTGATGAGCGAAAAGCAAAGCTGATTTGCAAATTAAAAATGTAACAAGTTATCAATGAGCCTACCAATTCAAAGAAATAATGTCAGATTGCATAATTCTCATTTTGAAAACTTAATGGACGGGAAGACTAATTGAGACTCTCATCAAACCCTACACCGATCACGTATATATATCTTCCCGTCCATTACTCCGAAGCACGTGTCGACACCCCAGCGCGGAACTTTCATGCTTGGTCCCTGATGAAACTTTCCAGACCGAGTATCGAGAATCCAATGATCAGAGGAAGGCTCCAAGGACCCGCCCACGTAGTAGATTTCTGATCCGACAGCTACGGTTGAAGAATGGCACATGAAAGGATGACATGGGAACGGAATCGGAGCCAAACGATACCTGATCGTCGTTTTCCCAAACGGACGGAGAGTAAGCCAATGGTAGGTCTCATTCTTCGTATCGCGGAGATATACATAAAGATAATTCTTCTTGTGGAGGAGGGATCGGAGCTCACGGGAGCGAATAAGGGACCTTAGGGTTTTTGAGACGTGAGCTAGGTTTTGGTGACAGCTTCTTGGAACGCGGGCTAAGCAGCTTAAAACTATTTCGTGAGGCAATGAAGAAAACGATGACAGCTAATGGTTGTTGTCTTGTCTTGTTGCGGTGGCTCGTCGGCGTTGGGTGTAGACGACATCGTATTGTTGACAAGGAGAGAAAAACAAAATGAAGATCCTAATTCAGTTTTAGTATGATAATAAAGGAGAGCTAGCTGGTTTTAGTAAAATTTATTTAATAATTAAGTACTTCAACTTCTCCCTTCTTTCACGATTCCGGTTTAGTCCCTTAACTTAAGGCTAAGACATGTTGAACATAACAAACTAAGAGACGAAGAGAGACAAATCAGTAACACAAAAGTACTTAAAAAAAGTTATTAAATTTTTAATTAAAAAAAAAAAAACCATAAATACCCGTAGGAAACTGTTAAATCCCAGTCAGAGTTTTTAATATAAAAGAAGAAAAACACAAAATAAGATAAGTTAAGATCTACCAAGCATTTCTTCTCCCATTCCTGATCGAAAAAGAACCAAAACTCGAAGAAACATCATCAATCAAAGCCTCATTCATATCGTCTCTAAGGTTGTTCTCATCAGCAGCATCGTAAAAACAGCGACGTGTCCTCGACTCACTTATCAGTTTTTCCCATATGGAACCACTTAGAGCCAAAGTAGTCTCGTTACCGATCACCCACAAACAGTGCCTTGCTCGAGTGAGTGCCACGTTAGCCCTTTGACGATTACTGAGAAACCCAACTTTACCATTACGGTTACTTCTTACCGTGGAGATGATGATCACATCTTCTTCTCCTCCTTGAAACCCATCTACAGACCGAACATTCAAAGTAAATAGCTTATCTGATAAGGAACTGTACTTATCTCCGATCTTCTCTTGGAAAGCTCTGACTTGTCCTTTGTATGGTGAAACCACTCCAACACTCATCTTCAATCTTCTTTCANTTAAAAAAAAAAAAAAAAAAAAAAAAAAATATATGAAACTGACTAATATATATTTTTAACCCTTGAAAGATTATACCGTTGAAAAGATTTAAATCAAGACAAATTACACCTTTTAAAATATTCAAATCAAGAAATATTATACCTTTGAAAAGCTTGGATATGATTTCAGAAATCACAGCAACTTCAACCATGTTCTTGGGACTATGTCCATCATCAAACTCTTCTTTCCCTTGTCCCACATTGATGAACGAGAAAGAGCCAAACATGTTTCCTTGAAGAAACCTCTTTTGATAAATGCTTTCTTGAACAATCTCAGCATCTTTGATTCTCCCTCCATAAAACTCCTTATTAGGAAAAAGACTAATCGAAGGATGCATCCGATATTGCACATCAAGCAAGTGTTTGTTATGACCAAGCAGAACCAATCTCTCGAACAAGCTTCTTCCGAATTTGGCCTTCTCAGATTCCTCATTATGAACCATTGCAGGTAACTGATACTCATCTCCTATTAACACAGCGTGACGCAAACCAGGAAGCTGCAATGCAGCAGCCGATTCACACTCTTTAAGCTGAGCCGCCTCGTCAACCACAACAAGATCTACAAATCCTATCCTTTCAGGATTCATTTCAGCAGCACCAGAAGCTGTGCAGAAGATAATATGAGCGTTTTGAAGACAAAACGTCCTAATATCTTGATTCTCCAGCATGTCTGAAATATCAAAACTTTCAGGAAGTAAACGTAGAGCTTGAAGGAAATCATCACTGATGAGTCTGTTGAAGCAATCGAACCTGAAGCTTCCCTTCTTGAAATCATCTCTTAAAGCATTTTGCTGCAAGAAGTACCTGACACGTTGAAGAGCTGTACGTGCTGCGATCATATACTTAACATCTTCAGCTGAAATGAAAGACTTTGGAAGATGCGTGTACAGATCAACAATGTCTTTCTCCATTTGTTCACTTGCTTCAGTAAACGTTTTCTTCACAAACTCTCCAAATGTAGGAATGATTAAAACTTCTCGCCTCTTATTCTTTGAAGCTTCTTCCTTTATCCTGTGATCTTCTTTCAACTCATAAACGTGATGCTCGTACTTGGATTCTGTGTTTTCAAGAAACTTTATCAGAGACTCCAATCTCTGCTTCCATCCAGAAGATGGTGCAAACAGGTTACCGAGTTTATCAATGCGCTCATCAAGAAACACATCAAGAAGAACACTACCCCCGTTCTTCTTAATTCCCATTCTGTCCCGATTTCCAGATAAAACCATACTCCCAAGACCGTAAGTAGCATGTTCTGAAGAAGAAGTTTCCTTAAACAAAGTCAAAAGCCTCGATGTTACCTCTACAATCGCTGTGTTTGTAGGAGCACACACAACTGTTTTGCACTTAAGCTTGAGAAGGGCAAAGAGAAGCGTTGCAACTGTCTTTGTTTTTCCTGTTCCAGGAGGTCCCCAAATCAGCTTCACACTGTTCGTGTGAGTGCACTTTCTTGTCTTAATGCAACCCAAGATTGCAGTTTCTTGGGAACAGTTGAGTTTCGCGGATTGGATTATATCCGAAACACATTGAGATTCATAAACCTCAACACCATTTTCATAACAAAAACATTCTTCTGTTGCCTGCAACGCAAGCAAATCACAAATTATCAATTAAACATAAAACAGAAGTCTTCGTTGATGCTACACAGAAAAAGAAAAAGAAAAAAAGACAAGAAGATTATGTTTAATACTCACAAGAGTGTTTGCCTGAAGCACACTATGGATTAGAGTCGAAGTGGAAGCTTCGTTGTGCAAAGCATTCCAGATTCTAGTGTTTGTAGTCAAACCCATGAGGTAAACACCGAAACGAAGTGGAGGTTCCATACTATAAGGAATCAATCTAGAAGAATGCACAGAGATTATAAGATCACCGCCGTTTACTTTGAAAACGTAGGCAAGAAGCAAGGGATTCAAGTCATCGATTCTTCTTGGCCTTTCCTTTGTGAGAGCAATTAGATCTCCACATTTTGGCTCGTACTTTGCACCTGTAGTAGCTGAGCCTTTTAAGGCTATATCGTACGACTTGTTTGATGAACTTCCACTTGATTCCCTTGTGTCAACAGAATATATTTCAAAAACTGGAGATCTCGATACAGATTTGAAGCTTGAGAACAACTCGGTTCGTGTTTCCTCGAGTAGATGAGGAACAAAACACCGAAAGTATTCATCTACAGACTACAGATCTAAATCTGTCTGGTATTATCTTTGTCTGTTACAAAAAATACACCATCGATGAGGAAAGTAATGATTTAAGTACTGAAGATAAAGATCTATATACTGAAGAAATGGTTTAAAACTTAAAAGAGATCAAAACCTGTCGCTTGTGCAGATCTCTGTTGAGAATATCTTTGATAGACCAAGAAAATACTCTATCGAACAGACTTGATTTCTCGTTGCTTTCCATGACCCTTCGTCTTTCTATGAGACTGTTCATCACAGCAACAGAAAGGATTAACCTGAGTTACGTAAGGACGTAACTTGGCTCGTAAGGCACGTAAATAGAATGACAGTAAGAAGATTCAAAAGAGACGAAGAAGACGAATTGTGAAGTAAACTTTCGGTATCAGTTTGGTCTACTTAAAAGGAAGAAAGAAGAAGACGAGAGGAGAGGTCCAACGTACGTTGGAAAAGATCTCTTAATTTACAACAGTTTTTTGGTTTGAATAAATTTTACATTCAATTCAAAAAAAAAAAAAAGAATTTCTTTTTGAAAATTAAAGTATGCAGTAATCAATGTAGTGAAGATGCATGACAGTTAGCATGCGTAAAGTCTAGATACAGAGTGAATACTTATATCTGTATTAAATCATCACGAGTTCACGACTGTTTATTTTGGTTTAACGAGAGATTAATTAACTATTCAGTGGTCAATATTATAATTTCCAAATCGCGTGGGGAAGAAGAAAGGTCGAGACTTTAAGAGTATGATGTGGTTATCAAAGCTTCATTGAAGAGTGAATTTTCTAGTTTCCTTCCTGCTGAGCTTCTCTATCATTCTGCTTTCCACTGGATAACACCAGGAAGTGTGTGGAATGTGTTGAGAGCCAATGTTGAGACCAGCTTGATCATCCCAGAAGCTATAAAGTTGAGAATGACTCGTGCTCCTTCTGGTGCTGCCTTGATCACTACTACTGCTGCTGTCCTGAGAGCTTTTGGTGAGCATGGGTTTATGAATGAGTTGAAAGAACTAAATTTAGTCGATGTTACTAAGATCTTTGAATTTGATGAGAAGATAAGAGAGAATCCTCCTGTGTACCATCGCATACCAACTGCATATGGTTTGAGTTGTCGTAGCCAAAATGATAGACAAGAAATGGAGGACGTGAAGGAAGAGGCTAAGAAGATTGCTCCCTTGCTACAAGGCTTTTGTGCATGAGACCATACTAAAGAATCACCCACTTGGGAGGCAGAAGGTTCTTGTCAAGCACTCTTAACGATAACCCAATGATGAAGCTAAAGGCTAAGAGATTATTTCAACATGTCAGTAAAGGTAGTGGCAGCCTAGGAGAGGTGTTTGGGGCCAAGAGGCAGAAAGCTCTAGCGGACGATGACCTCTCTGATGAAGAAGATGGCTAAGCATCCGCGGAGGAGAAGACAACATATTTCAATGTAATTTTCATTGTTTTTTTATATCTCGTTTGTAAGCCCGGTAATGGCATGGTTTATTTGATTTTATACTCTAGTTTGGTTGAGGTTCTTATTCTCTTAAAATTTCAGTTTCAAGAATCTAAAAGTTTGAGAAAAGTTCAATGCAAAATCATAAAACACATCCCTTTTGGTTGATTTTAAGATCCTAACTCACATGATCAAATATGTCCTCTCACTATCGGACACATGTATAGATCCAAAATGAGAGGCAAGCAATAAAGGGCGTGAATTAAGTTGCTAAGAAGATCGCTCCATTGTATCAGAATGATATATGGGATGCTCAAGTATTTGGTGTAATCAAGCTCAGATTGTGTTTTAATACAGTTTATAAGAGAAACTTCAAGTTTTGCATTTTTGTGATGACCAAGGTCTATTTAAGATCATCATGAAGTCAGTGGCAGGAAGGACAATACGAAGGAATTGAAGAAAGGGCTGCTAAATCAAGCTTCTTGGTATGTTATGGTTTGGTTCCAGGTTTAGTGCTACATTCTTGTTTAGAAGATGTCTTGGTTGTTTCAGATAAATCAGTTTTGCAATCTTGGTCAGCTCAAGAGTAAGAGCTGAAAGGGGAGTTGTTTCACTGTTAAGCTGAGAACTCGTGGGTGTTCAAATGAGTTAAGATCAGTACATTGTAAAAGCGTTCAAGAATGTTCTGGTCTCATTTGATGACAAAAGAAAGATTTTGTTAAGATCTGAGAAGAATCTCTAAATATTACGCAGATACAAGTCGCAAGATCTCTAAAGTTTTAGAGAAGAAACATAAGTATGGGCTTGAGATGAGGACATTCTGAAGTAAGTGGATTCTTTAAGAGAAATTGAGAGAAACAGATGCAAGTTTTGCAGCACACTTTTCATGTCATCTCAAGGCTGGAGTTTGAAACTGAAAAGAAATCCTAGAAATTATGAGAATGCAGAGGAGATCAAATTGCATTTGAAGACAAAAAAAATATGAGGAGTGTTCTGGTTTTGATTATGAGCATCATAAGAAGACTTGTGTAATATGTATGCATTACTGAGAGAAGCCATGTTAGTGAGGTTTGCTGAGTGGTTACCTCAGGCGTTCAAGTTATGAAAGCATCAGAAAATGATCAATGGGGAGTTGTGCTGAAGCGTAAGCCTGTAGTTAAAGATCATTGGAGGCTCTTAGGCGTGTTTTAGCTCTGGTCAAAGATTTAGGATGCAGAGTCAACCTTCGTAGTCTCTTGCTGTATTTGAGTGTCTCATGTGTTTTATTTATTTATTGACAATCTGCTTTATTTTTACAAGAAAATCTAGTTACCTACTCATCCCATTAGGAGTATCTCCATGAGGTATTCACATTAAAAATATATTAGAAGTTGAGAAAAATAAGTTTGAGAATATAATGAATATCTCAAACTTGGGAGATGTAATATCATTAAGTAAAGAAAAAAACTTAGATTATCATTGTGATGCTTAATTTAAACGAATAACCTATCTTAATAAAGCGGAGCACCAAAAACAACTCAGATTTAGGTATGAGATTGAAAGTGATACAATGAGTTGATGTTGTAAAATGATAAATTACTAACACATACTATTAATTATTTTTTTTTAAACAAAATCTCTCCTAATTCTGATATAAGGACCTTTCGGCTTCGTCTTCCTTGCTGTGCATCAACCAAACAAAAATAGATTCTCCAAACTTGTTTATGTGATTACTTTTGTAGGTTTTCCAAACTTGTCATTTTTTGCGATTTCGTTTCCTGCCTTCCACTCTATACTCTTGCCTTGTAAAATAGTTACATCTTTATAGAGCTATATATGAACATAACTCAATGTTTTCATGTACCAATGTTTTACTTGTTCTGTTAAAATGTCGCAGGAAAGGAAATGGAAAGAACGGTGAAAAATGGTCTAGTGGATAGAATATTTTCTTGGTCCATCAAAAAAATTATCAACAAAGATAGAGACAAGCAAAAGGTTTTCATCCCTAAAAACCCTTCTTCCTTACTTGAAGTCTTTGGTACTCAATCTAATCAATGGTTTATTTTGTAACAGATAAAGACAATACCAGACAGATTTAGCTCCATTGATGAATACTTCAAGTGTTTTCTTCCTCATCTACTCGAGGAAACGCGAACCGCATTGCTCACAAGCTTTCAATCTTTATCGAAGTCTCCTTTCTTTCTGATAAGTTCCTTGGAGACGAGGACAAAAGAAGAAAGTTTATTCTTATCAGACAAGTTGGTCCATGATATAACATTAATGAATGCAGAGAATGTTAGTGAAAAGTTCAAGCCGCAAAGTGGAGATCTCATTGCCCTCACAAAGAAGCTACCAAGAAGTTTCCATGACTTGAATCCATTGCTTCTTGCCTATGTTCCTGTAGATAATCATCCAAAAATCCCTGTTATTCTGTCTAGAATGGTATCAGATGAAGAGAAAGCTTCACTTGGGTTTGGTGTTTTTCTCATGAACTCAACTACAAACATCCGCATATGGAATGCTTTGCACCATGAAGCTTCCAAATTTGATCTCATCAAGAGTGTTCTTCAGCCAAGTACTACGGTATGTATATAAGGAGTTGTCTTAACTCACTGTTGATTTTTGAAGTTATTCATATCAATTAAATTTCTCCTCTCTGTAACTATAAGTCATGTTTTTAAAGTGTAGTCTGTCTCTGAATATTTAGAAAGTTTAGTAAAACATTTTAATCTCTTAAGATAATGGTTTCACCATCAAGATTTAGTTTCTCTTGCTTGGAGTAATTGTGGTTTTCTTGTATTTCAGGGTATAGAGCAAACTGTTTCCGATAGCAGTTGGGGACAAGATGTTTTGGATATTATCCGATCAACGAACTTGAACTCTTCCCAAAATGGTGCAATATCGAGCTGCCTTGAGACAAGAAATCACAAGAACAGTGTGAAACTGATTTGGGGACCTCCTGGCACAGGCAAAACAAAGACAGTTGCAACGCTTCTCTTTGCCCTTCTCAACCTAAAATGCAAAACAGTTGTTTGTGCTCCTACAAACACAGCTATTGTAGAAGTAACATCGAGGCTATTGGATTTGTCGAAGAAATCTTCAGAACACCCTACGTACGGGTTTGGAAATATTGTTTTAGCTGGAAACCGCAGAAGAATGGGGATTGAAAACAATGTTTATCTTCGGCTCAGCTTAAAGAGTCTGAATCAGTTGTTGCCTTGCAACTTCTTGGTTTGCGTCATGCCATTCTAATAGGAGATGAGTATCAGTTACCTGCAATGGTTCATAATGGTGAATGCGAGAAGGCGAAATTCGGAAGAAGTTTGTTTGAGAGATTGGTTCTGCTTGGTCATCACAAACACTTGCTTGATGTGCAATATCGGATGCATCCTTCCATTAGTTGTTTCCCTAATAAGGAGATTTATGGAGGGAAGATCAAAGATGCTGAGATTGTTAAAGAAAGCATTTATCAAAAGAGGTTTCTTCGAGGAAAAATGTTTGGTGCTTTCTCCTTTATCAATGTTGGCCGTGGAAAAGAAGAGTTTGGTGATGGTCATAGCCCCAAGAACATGGCTGAAGCTGCTGTCATTTCTGAAATCATATCTAATCTTTTCAAAGGTTTGATTTAAAAGTATATATATATATATATGTTAATATGATTCACTATTCGGTTTAATTTTCTTGATTTTTGAAACAGTTTCAAGTAAAAAAGGGATAAAGATAAGCGTTGGAGTTATTTCACCATACAAAGGACAAGTAAGAGCAATCCAAGAGAGAATCGGAGATAAGTACAGTTGCTTATCAGATAAGCTTTTCACTTTGAAGGTTCGGTCTGTGGATGGGTTTCAAGGAGGAGAAGAAGATGTTATCATCATCTCAACGGTTAGAAGTAACGGTAACGGTAAAGTTGGGTTTCTGAGTAACCGTCAAAGAACCAACGTGGCACTGACTCGAGCAAGACACTGTTTATGGGTGGTTGGAAATGAGACAACTTTGGCTCTTAGTGGTTCGATTTGGGCAAAACTCGTAAGGGACTCAAAGACACGTAACTGTTTCTTTGATGCTAAAGATAATAGGAGACTGAGACTGAGAGATGCCATGAATGAGCTCTGCTCCCGGTTGAGAAGTCTGATTCATGCGCAATTTCGATCAAAAAGAAAGGGAGAAGATGAATGTTTGGTTCTTATTTAATGTCATTATTCTCTGTGGGGTTGTGAATTGTGACATTTATGGGTGATAAAAACCAGTTTCAAGTTTCAATGTTTTTTATATAATTTGTTTTTTTCACTGGAAATACGGTTTTATTGCCTTAGAGAGGCAACAAAGACTATGAGAAGTCCTTAACAAATTATGACCAAAACAGAGGTCCAAACTAGAGATTTGATCATCACACTAGATGAGATCTTCCTCCTTTTCTTCTGCAAAAACTTCTTCAGCCATAGCGGTTCTCCATGGGCAACATATGAAGCAAGTATGTTTTTGGAGATCACACTTCCCTCCTGTATGGTAAAATATATTATTTTTTTTTTACTTTTTTTAGTTAAACAAACTCTTCCCTCTTGTATGGTAAAAAATACATATAAACTCATTTTTGGCAACTAAAAAGGTTAAACCGACGTGTGTGTCAATGTCCTTTCTTTAGGAGCACTTCCTCTTATCTGTCTCCAATCTGTTGCTAGATAGTTGCGATACTCAAATTCGGAAAACCAGGTTTTGCTTTTGTTTCTCTCTATAAATATTTGTTTATTCGCCGGAGTTTCATCAAAAGTCTAAAGATCACTAGCACTCTAGTAGATTTGTGTGAGTTTTATTTTAAAAGTTGATTTCTGTGCATGCAAAAGTTGATAATCATGTCCACTCCGACTTCACACTCCCTCTCCGGAAAAAAATCTCCGCGGCACCATGCAGTAGCAGAAGAAGAAAATACAAAGAAGAAGATGAAGAAATCAGCTTCTTCGAGGAACCGGATCTGGACCGAGGAAGATGAGCTCGCTCTTTTAAAGGTCTCTCTCTCTTACTCTCTCTCTGTCAGTCTCTCTACTTCTTCATCGTTTTGATTGCAATGTAATTTGGTTCTATTTCACACTTAAATCTTTGGAAAAAAAAAAAAAAAAGAAGGGATTTGTGGCATATCGAGCAACAGGACACCTACCAAACGGAAACGGTGATTGGGATACATTTCGTCGTTTAGTCGGAGATCCCATCGCTGCAAAATTCTCGAGTGAGCAGTTGCGGCTTAAGATCAGAAACTTGAAAGGGAGATTCCTTACTCGCATGGAGAAAATCAATCAAGGAAACGATCCCATCATTAGTGACGATGGAGAAGCTTTTCGATATTCCAACATGATTTGGGGCCAACATGATTCTCAAGTTGCTAATGATGAGATCAATAATGTTGTAAGTTATTATCATATCATTTTTTGATTCAGCTATTTGTTGTGTTGTTTTCTTATAAGTATCTATTTCTCTCTAGTAATCACAATGGGTTTCCATAATTGATATGAGATTTAGCTGAACTTCCCTCTTAACCCTAAACTCTCTAGCTTGGAGGTTAAGGTTGAATCTTGGAAGATACACTTTAAATTATAACCCTAATGCAAAAAGGAAAACACTCTTCAACATATAAAACTATGAAAGCCTAATTCATAGATAAAACAAAACACCAAAACCCATTAATTAAAAACGCCCTAACCCTACACTTATAAACACCCTAACTATAGTCTTGTATCAATAATATGGTTGGTTTTGTTAAAATCAGGAGGAGGAGACACTTAAGGGAAATGTGGAAGTTGCCGCTAATGTTGAACTCTTAAACGAGAAGAATGTGGCAGTGGAAACTGACTTTGGTAATGGCAATGGTACTGATGCTGATGAGTTATGCAGTGTGCGGGATGCATTTGAGACGTTGATGTCCCCAGGTTTAAGTGATTATCAAAAGAAATTTCAGCTTGAGAAGTTGATGAATCTTAGAACATGGGAAAGAAAAGATCTGAGCGATGGATGGAATGCATTAGTGGCTCAGCAAGTGAAATTTGAGATCAAGAAGCTTAGGTTTTCCGCAAAGCTTGCGGAGGAAGTAATTGATAAATGAAAACGAAGATGCCATTTGCAGTATTTTGGTGTTGTTTGTAGGGTAAGTTGTTCCCTTTTGGAGTTTGCTGTAGCTTGGGAAGATGCTTTAGTCCTTAGTATGTAGTCATAAGATTACAGGTTGGAGAGGTTTATAACTATGTGTGTACTACATGTGGTTACTTTTTAACTAACTGTGGTTATGAACTTATGATCTTTAGGAGTTTGGACTTTGGAGGAGGCTTAATCTAGTGTTTTGCTCATTTAATTTCGGTTTCTACATTTCCGATTGTATTTGTGGTTTGTGACATTTCTGGAATGAGCTTATTTCTTCTTTTTATTTAAAGTTCTTCTTTTTCAATTTGCAACAATTCGTTACACAATACGTACCAAAAAAGTTTCAATGACTTGAACCAATTGCTTATTGCTTATGTTTATGTCGATAATTATTCAAATGTATATATTCTTTGTCCCGTAATGAGAAAATTTCACTTGGTTTCGGTGTTTTATTTATTTTTTTCATGAATTCAACTACAAAGAACTGTATATGCATGTGATTTGTCACCATGAAGCTCCCAAATTTGATCTAACCCAGAGTGTTATTCAACCAAATACTACGGTGTGTATAAAAGAAATGGTCTTAGAGTCAGAAGTAACAACATTTCATATCGTACAAGTGGGAGGATTGCGAGTACAAGTATAAGTAGAATAATCATTGCAGAAAGTCAATTTTCTAGAAATTCTTACATGCACTAATTATTGCCAAATTTCTAGAGTAAATCATTGGAGAAGTCAAATTTCTAGAATTGTTAAGATTACTTCTCCTGTAACTGTTTATGCAAGTAACTTCGCCAACATACAAATTAATACTTAATATTTAGAGAAGTGAACAAAACGTCGACCTTTTTAGATCACATGCACTAATTATTGCCAATGCTTACAACAAGAAATTTCATAAAATTGACACACATGAACAAAAACATAAATTTTTCGATAGATCTTTATCTGCTTTGAATAATTCTCGTATTTATATCCATACTAATCAATACCAATAACACAACTTACTAATAATGTTGCACTTAAATTACCTCAGTTTCCAATTTCAAATTCCTTAATGCAAAACACATAAATTTCATAGTTGAGAACTTTGACTGATAGAAATTTATTTCTGTTTACTGATTTAGGTTTTATATTTGTGCATGGTAAGAGAGTGTTTAATTTTAGTACAAAACTCAGAATGGTCCAATCTAGAGCTGGGCACAAGTACCCGTTACTTGCTAAAAAAACCATTACTTGCCTTGATCCGCCTTGTTCAAGCAAGTACTTGTTCTATACAAGGCAGATAACAAGTCAGAAAATTTAGATACTTGCAAGTACAAGGCAAGTCACAAGTCATGTTTTTTTTTTTGATACTTGCCCCGTTAATACTTGCCTTGTTAGTTTTATAGACTTATTTTCTATTTTTGTTAGCAGATCAATATATCATAGCCCACACATGATACATCCTCAAACAATCCAGCCTAATTTAAGTATTTAACATATTGAGTCCATTAGTGATTAGTCCATTAACACACAAAAATAACAAAATTCTTTCACAATTTTTGGGCTTTGAAGCCTTTGCTTTCTCTCTCTCCTCTCCCTTTGGAATTTTGGTCTGGTCACAAAGCAAGGCAAATACTTGCGGTTCGGCCAAATTCGAGCAAGTACTTGTTGCCTCAAGTACTTGTGAAGTTCAAGGCAAGTCACAAATCGGCATTACTAAATTTCGAACAAATCAAGGCAGGTCACAAGGCATCCCAAAAAAGCGGGTACCTGCCTTGTGCCCAGCTCTACTCCAATAAGCTCTTGGTTTTTCACTTTTAGTCACAAGACAAGATTATGGTTAACTTTTGCACTTCCTCTTTTTATTTTTATTTTAAACTCTTTACTAGTGGAGAACCCGTGCTTGAGAAGCACGGGCTGTTGTAATTTTTGTTAAATAAACTTTAATTATTAACACTATAATTAAATAAACAATTATATGGTTATAATGTATAATGACGAATTAGTACTAATTATGTATTTAATCATAGGATGTTAATTTGGGATTCGTAGCCTGAAACCGCATATTGAGTCGGAGGAATATTGGGCCGAAATGTATATTTGATTGTTTTAATCAGTAAAAAATATATATTTCCCACAAAAGTTGAAATAATGGTGGTTCTGATCCGTGATATTGCTAACATTTGAGTTAATAATTTTGAACCATATTAGATTTCAAAGACTTGATAATGTTGTAATTATAATCTTGAGAAGCACGGGCTGTTGTAATTTTGTTAAGAAAATTTTAATTGTTAACAAAGTATTANTGTGCAAAACAACCCTTAAACTAAATTCTTTTTGCAAATCAAACCCTCAATTTAAAGTTGTGCAAATCAAACCTCTGAAGTCAAATTAACCCCGCAATATATGACGTCTCTATATTTGTGACAAAATTTAAAATGATTTTTTTGCAAAAAAAC
>OVBJ01000145.1:0-93600 GCA_900406535.1 Noccaea bulbosa | reverse complement strand
TTTGCAAAATCAAACACACTTTGGGGAATAAATTGTGCAATTGTAAGTTGATGAATTAATCGTGCAATTTTAAATAGTTGGGGAATTAATTGAGCGTTTTCCCGGCTGGAAACGGCATGTTTTTAGGTACCTCCTTAAAGAAAAACGACGCGACTTTCTTGTGCACCGCTTTAACGGTGAGATGGGCTAGGCTAGGCCTAGGCCCAGGCCCATTGTAACTTTCCGTGAGTGTTTTTTTTTACATGGACAGAAATTCAAGACTTGAACTCCACGCTTGTCACAAGACACACGACGGCTTTTATTTTGACACGTCAACAAAGCAGAAAAACGCCTCGCAGTGTGATCTAAAATGCAAATATAAACAGCAGGACGTTGTACTCCATAAATTTGGAACGAGGTGTTGTTCTGGTGTTTTCCTTTTTTTTTTTTTTTTCCTGAACATCCCACGTTTCCCTTTTATAGTTTACGTGTACTGCTGTATATATATTCTCAAAGTCGAAAGAATCCCTAAAATTAATCGGAAACTTGCCCAGGACGTTGTACTCCATAAACTTCCTCTCCCTCCGTCGGCTGATTCGACATGGCAACAGGTTCGCAGACTCCGATTGACAACGCGACGGTGGTGTGGTGGGACATCAACAGGTGTCCGGTTCCGGATGATTGCAAACCTAACGATGTCCGTCCGAAGATTGAATCAGCGTTGAAAGACTTCTGTGGTTCTGGTCGAGTCACCATCATTGCCATCGGCCACCTACACCTCATCCCTCGTGAACAGCTAGCAGCGTTCGCTGACTCTCAAATACTTATGAAACACAATGAGTTTGGTTGGTCATGAATCTTCTTTATACTTTTTTTTTTTTTTAATTGTATTCTAAAGGATTAGAAGGTATCTACGGAGATTTTCATTCCTGGTCAAAAGATCATCCACCTCCCTCTAGGATGATGTTGATCTCTGGTCCAGGTGTCATAATTCACAAGTTGATTCCCCATTTTGAAGACAAAGGGTACACTTTTCTCCGATGTTATCCATGCCGTGATGCCCCGTTTCTTTGGGAAAACATAATGGGTTCTTCTCGACAGGTAATCATTACTTTCGATTTGATTTTTTCAGATTCTGATTTTTACAAATTTTGACCCTTTTTTTCTTTTGTTTAGGTGTACTCTTACTCAGATGAACCCAGGACAGGTGTGACAGGTGTCTGGTGGGATATCGATACCTGTCCTGTTCCCATAGACTGTGAGTCTTCTTCTATACGTGGCCGCTTAAAAACGGCTTTGAAGAACATGGATGTTCCTCCTGGTCCACTCACCGTCTACTGTATGGGCAACATGAAAAAGATCCCTCGTCAAACCAAGACAGGCATCGCATGCTCTGGTGTATCTATGATACACCATGACTTTGGTTAGTAATCGTNATTCTTTTTTTTTTTTTTTTTTTTTTTTTTTTTTTTTTTTTTTTTTTTACTTAAAACTCAATTGTCTGTTGTGTTCCAGGCATAGATCAGATTTTTTGTCCATTGTATATCTGGACAATGGATAATCCACCACCTGCTACTATAATGCTCATATCCAATGTTGAGGTGGAGTTTCATGATGTTCTCTTTGATTTCGAAGCCTCTGGATACACTGTTATTCGCGCATATCCAACCCCTGACAATTCTTCTCAAGAAATTAGCTCGGAAAACATACTGAACCGTAGGTGTTTTCTAATCTCCATCTCTCTCACATACATTGAAGTAACAACGATTGAGTTAGTTTTTTTTTTTTTGGTTTTCCCCATAGTACCTACTTTGAACAGTGTAAGAGAGATGGATGGTACTTTAGAGAGTGTGGTAGTTAGAGAGAGGGAGAGGGAGGAGGCAGGTGAAACTTCCTGGTTTTGCTCACTTTGCGAATTTTCCAGCAAAGGCTATCGCCCATTCTCCAAGCATCTCTACAGTAATTATCATAGCGAACGGGTTAGTAGAACTTCAATTCTCTCAAACTTACTTTTATCTATTGCTTTATCAAAATTTCGACTAACTTTTAAATCTTTGTAAGCAGATCCGCAGATCATTGCCATGCGATGTGGTTCCACGTGGTCCTCCACCGACAAGAAGGACCCGACGGGGGTGACTAAGGCTGCTGTCAAGGGGGTGACAAGTGAAGTATCAAGACTCTATATCATCATTAAGACTTTATTAGTAGTTTCAATATTAATCAAAAGACTTTAAATCCTCAGTTTGTGCATAATATATCAATAAATTTCATGGTGAACGTAGTCTAGCCACGTCTCCAGCTAGTATACATCACACATTCTTTCGAGAAGTGTAATTGATGTCGATCACAAGATTCAAAAAGGAAAAGTTAGTTTATGCCACCAGGCTTATTCTGCATTAGACGTTCTGTTTGTTCCGTAGCACTATCATAAATTTGGCTTTCTTAACACTTGTCCGTTTGCGGAGAGAGTTTGTACACCTTCTGTGTTCTGCATCATGTACTGTTCTATATCAGATTTAGAAAGTGTGTTGTGTGGTCTTGGTGCTAGAAATGAGCTGTCATACTCATGGCTGTGATGTTTAGTGATAATTTGGTTTTTGATGTAACTAATTTATATCTGTTGTAGTCGGTCAGATCTTCCTGATCAGAGTTTGGGGTTATCAGGTTTTGAGATGATTTCCTGCAGCCATCTAGCCAAACTTAGATGTAAGCTTTTTATCTCTCCCTCCCTTTTTTTTGCTCTTGGTAAAAAAAATAAAGTCATGAAATATATCACATGTGTTCTTATAGATAGTTATTATAGAGATGAAAGGCTTCTTGTTTATGCCAAATGATACTCTTGCTAAGCGTCTTCTTCATTTCTTCTTTTACCTTTCACATAACATTGGTGAATTTGAGAACAGAGAGGCTGCATTGTTGGTTTATGTTCCATGTTTGTGATCGATTCAGAACCAACAATGTATCACAATCGTATATGCTTTTAGGTCTAGACTAAAATCAGTCTCATTGTTTGATTGCTTGTGGATCTGTGAAATTTGAATCAGAACTTGTTAGATGAATGTGCTACTATAATAGATAGTATAAATGTTATAATACAAAGAGGCTGCATTGTTGGTTTATGTGACATTGATTGTGTATCACTCTAGATGGTTTATAGGGCGAACGAACATGTACATAATGTATCTGTTTGTAGAATCATTGTCATTGTTTAATTGCTTGTAGAATCAATTGAAATCTTGTAAGCATTCTTTGTTTTTGAAGGGTTTTTTTTTTTTATGTTTTGGCTCACAGAGAAAAGTTAAACCAATATGTTGTGATGTGTTTTGCATGCATACCATTTGGATTTTTGATCTAAATATAGTGTGGAGAAAGAATGTCTTGTAAAAATAGGTAAATGGTACGAGTAGAAAGTGGGTTGGGTTTGCCAATGCAGGTAGATAAATATAAAAGACCAAAAGACCCTAGGCAAAGTTTGAGACACTAGTGAACATATCTGTGTATGTATTCCTCATTAGCTACGTATTTTATACAAATCATTAGGCTTTGATACTTAGTTCTTTATCAATAATGGTGTTGTATCTTTTAATTTATTAGTAACTCCTTTCGGTAAGCGAAAACATGACATTACATGAGATGGCATTGCCGAGAGGACATATTTAATAAGGACCTCTTTCCCTCTTTTCGATAAGAGTTTTGGTGTCTATCCATTTATCCGTTGGTTTTGTTTATCAATAAAAAAAAAATATCTTTGTTTTTGCGCCTCCTAAGCTTTCTGAAATTCCTAAGTAATTGACCATACCCCCAACATTCTCAATGCCTAGGGTGTGATGAATCTCAGTTTGCACCCCCATATCCATTTTGTGTCCAAATCGTATCGATGATTTGTCAAAATTTATTTGTTGCTCTGATGTTAGCTCATATTCCTTTAACAGTCTTAGCAGCACTTGACTCTCTTCTTTAGTGGCTTTGCAGAAAAATAAACTATAGTCCGCAAAAAAAAAACAAATGAGATACCGCTGGGCTCACCCTAGATTCAAAGTTTATGTTGAATGTTGGTTATTTAATTATTGGTTATTGATTGTTTATTTATTGGTTTAAAATTTCCGTTGAGTATTGATAAAAAAAGAAGAAAAAAAAAAAAACTAGTTGTTTCATCTTATGGAGGTTTTGCATCTTAGAGTAAGTTAAGTGCTAACACTGTTCTATTTGATAAGGTAAATACATTGACTAATACAGTGAAAATATAGTGGGGGAATTGATGATAAATTGTATGGGTCTAATTGATTTAAAAAATAATCAAGGGGTTTAATGTAAAGAGAAGTATTAACCTAGTGGCGATTTTGCAAGGTTGTGCTTGCATATTCCTCATTCTGGGAAGAAAATGTTAAATTGTGTCCGGGTCACTCGCACTATATTCTCTGGTCTTGTTTCCTCTCCAGTCCTCGACAATGTCTTCCATGTTTCTCTAGCTTATCCCTCTTTTCTCGTTTGCCCAATTTTTCTACTTAAAAATGATCAGCGATCGATTTTGGCGGGGTGGTGACGGCGTTGAGGTGGAACGAGTCGTTTCCGGCGCGGCGGCTTACTTCCCGGCGAATGTGGTTAGCGCGCCGTCTGTGAGAAAGAAACTCGTTTGGGTGGAGTATGAAGCCCTAATGGTTGGAGGCACTGTGCGTATGAAGGAGTACGTGGTTCCCACGCGCATCCGCCCTTCTCCGCCGCGCGAGCTCTACACACGGTTCAAGGCTGGCGATCATGTTGACGTCTTCAGAGACAGCGAAGGTTGCTGGGTTCGAGGCAACGTGGCGGCCGTGATTGAAAACTCAAGGTACATTGTGGAGTTTGAAGGGGAGAATCGTCCAGCAACAGAGGTTGATCGCTCTAATCTGAGGCTGCATCGTGAATGGGTAGATGGAAATTGGGTGCCCTCTCCTCTTCAACAGGTAAATACGTTAATCCCCTGCGTCTGATTTAGATTGAATCTAGGGTTTCAGGCTCGATTTTGTGCTGAGGATGTCTGATTTTGCAAAATTTCATCTGTTATTTGTGGAAAGTTGACACCCTGTGACGCAGATTAGGGTTGGGATTTGGCTTAAGATACTAACAAATTAACAATGCTTTGGTTTACAGGGCAATGTCTTGGAATCGACGGCCAAAAGTATTAAGCTGAAGATAAAATTCACAAGGAGAGATCAATATGAGAAGGGAGCTACTGTGGAAGTCAGAAGTGAAGAAGAAGCTTACGCTGCTTCTTGGTATTGTGCACGTATACTCAGTTTATTGGGTAATGGTAAGTACATTGTTGAACACTTGAGATTCACAAGTGATGGCGATGAGTCGATCCCTCTGAGAGATTTGGTAGTAGCACACAACATTAGACCAGTTCCTCCTCCTCCACTACTCTCTCCCAACTACGAACCAGGGGATGAAGTTGATGCTTGGGTCAACAAACGGTGGTGGATCGGTAGGGTTTCCAAAGTGCTCGGAGGAGGTTCTAAGTATTTAGTTTATTTCGTTTCCACGTGTGAAGAAACGATGGTCCTACATTTCAATTTGAGGCCTCGCAAGGACTGGATCAATGGACGATGGATTAATCCTTCCAAGGTAATTGACTGATCTTGTAATTGGTTTAAGACAAGTGTTTATGCTGTTTTACTTACAGTTTGTTTTATGTACAGGAAGACTGCTTCAAACCTCCATGGAAGAAGCTGAAATCTTGTGAGAGAGCAGAGTTTAACAATGGGATGATGGTGGAAGTTAGAAGCGACGAACCCGGTTACGAAGGCTCATGGTACTCGGCGAGGATTATAAGCTACTTAGGGGATAACAGATACACAGTGGAGTATCTAACACTGAGAACAGAGGATGGAAGAGAGCTGTTAAAGGAGGAAGCAAGAGGTTCGGATATAAGACCGAATCCTGCTCAGCTTATTCAAAGGGCGTGTCGATCTGAATTGTATCAACATGTGGATGCTTGGTTTAACGATGGGTGGTGGTCTGGTCGAGTATATAAGATCAGTAGCAATTACACGCAATATGGTGTCTACTTCAAAACCACTAATGAGAGATTGGAGTTTGCTTACAGTGATTTAAGGCCTTGCCTAGTCTGGATAAATGGGAAATGGAGTCGTGCTCAAGAATGAGGAGACGAAGATGGTTAAGAGGATAACTAACGTGACCTGTTTATAATTTTGTTGTTAAAAATGTTTATATGACATTTGTGATGTTGGTCATGTGGTTAATTTTCTGAAAGTTATATGTCCAATGAAGGAAGTCCTTTGTTAAAGTTATCTTTTTTTCAGTGTGTTTTAGTTTAACATGTTTATTGGAAAAACCATTTTATTGAATTTCTTAGATATAGTAACCATAATTAAAAAACTCATGGGTATTGTTAATACTAATATTTAACCAAGTGAATCTTATATATTTTTTCTTTGGCATGTGAGAAAAATCAGAAAAGAAGGGTTTTATTTGTTACGTTTTAAAAGGTTGGGTGTGGTTCATAAACCTAAAAATAGGTCATGCTTTGAAACGCGATTTCAATAAAACTCCGGGTCTTTCATTTTCATTTTCATCATAAAAAAAGGTCTAGCATTCGATCGACAAACAAATTATATAATCGTTAAACCCTAAACCCACTTTGGGTTGTTTGATCTTCTACCTTCTACGCCGCGCGCTGTCTCCTTCTCTCTTTCTCTCTTGTTCGATTTTCCTCTGAAGAACAATCTCGCCTCATGAGTTCTTTACTAGAGTCGAAGTTAGCGGCCGTCAGGGCAACGATACAAGTCGAACCAGAGCCGTCGAAGAGACCCTATACACGCCCTTCGATTCTCTTCACTTCTAAAGAAGCAGCAGATTTAGATATCGACTCTATCTACGAACTTGGCCTCAAAGGTCTGTTCTGGGTTTGATTTATCCTCTTAATAGTAATATACATAACTCCAGTGAACACGCGCAGTGATAAATTAAATTGCCATCCTTGTGTTTTTGTTTGTTAATTCAGGTCTCGAAGTGCTTGGAAACAAGGACGAGAGGTTTAAGAATTACTTGAACGATTTGTTTAGTCACAGAAGCAAAGAAATCGATCGGGAATTGCTGGGTAAAGAAGAAAATGCTCGGATTAATGCATCAATCGGCTCCTACCTACGGTTACTCTCAGGCTATCTTCAGTTTCGCGCTTCCTTGGAAACGCTTGAGTATCTCATCCGAAGATACAAGTGAGTCTTTTCCTCTCACTATCTCTTTTCGGAATTGCCTATGTACCTGTTTCATCAGATTGCCCTAAGCTACTGGATTTTTACAGGGTTTATATATACAATCTAGAAGATGTGGTGTTATGCGCTTTGCCGTATCACGACACACATGCGTTTGTGCGTATTGTTCAGCTGCTTTCACCTGGGTGAGCATGATTTTTTCGTTGAAGACGCTTTAACTTATCAAATGCAGTTTTGTAAAAACTTGTCTCTCATTTTTGGATTACAGCAATACCAAGTGGAAGTTTCTGGATGGTGTGAAAAACTCAGGTGCTCCACCTCCAAGGTCGGTTATTGTTCAGCAGTGTATACGTGATAAGCAGGTCTTGGAGACCTTGTGTGACTATGTAAGTAGCTGCTATTTATTTTCCTTAAAATTGTTCTGAATCGTTGTATTAGACTGAACATTGAACATTTGCTTTCTTGGTTGTCGTAGGGGTCTCGGAACAAGAAGTATCAGCCTTCGAAGCTCGTGGTCAGCTTCACCACAGCTGTTGTCGTCGAGGTTCTTGGTTCTGTTGCGACGGTTGATGGAGATATTGTAAAGCAGATTTTACCATTTGTGGACTCTGGTCTTCAATCTGCTGTGAAAGGGTGTTTAGACCAGCAGGTTTGTAAAGTGGAATTTTGCCAAATACTGTTATATATAATTAAAATTAATTTTGTGTCAGTTAAGTTTGATTTGTATGACATGTTTAATTCTTTTCTCCTAGGCTGGTGCGTTAATGGTTGTTGGCATGTTGGCTAACAGAGCCATGCTAAATGATAATCTTATCAAACGCTTTGTGAGGTCAATCATCGACATTGCTCGTGAACATTCCAAAGAATCCTCTGATCCTCATTGGCTCCGACTGTCGTTTATGGCATTGATTAATTTTGTTCAGGTATAAGAACTTTCTGTTCTCGTGAACTTCTTAATTCTGATCTCATGAATGTAACTTGTCGGTGGTTGTCTTTTTGAACTAATTGTTTTTGCTTGATCAACTACAGTTGCAATCTGTGGACTTGATCCCAAAAAAAGCTTTGGACATTTTAAAGGAAATAAGGTAGTCCCACATGAACCGTATTCCCTCTCTAGCTATTTTAATTGTAAACTATTATTATTAGTTTTTTTTCTAACTAGGGCTTCAATTTTGTGTAGGGATATTTCTGGTGTTCTTTTGGGCTTGTCCAAAGAGTTCAACATCAAGAGATTCTTGGCAGTGCTACTTGATTCTCTTCTTCTTTACAGGTGTGTATCTGACACTGTTTTTTTCATATTCCAAGCAGATGTATCTATGTTGTTAGTATTCATGTTTTGACTTACTGTCCACTGTTTGCAGCTCGTCTGATGATCAATGTTGCGAAATTTTTGTTTCGATAATTGATAATGTTCCAGTAAACAACTTTGTTGACCATTTGGTCTCCAAGCTCTTCTCTATGTGCATGACACAATACCAGAAGAACAGTGATGTTACATCGTCTACATCTGGTTAGTGAAATGCCAGCTACCGTGTCTTTGATTTTATTCACTTCCAGAGCTCTCTTTTGTAACGGCCTTGATTACAATTTAATTGTAGGGAGCTGGGCCAAGAAAATTCTGGTTGTTGTTAGCAAGAAATATTCTGTTGAACTACGTGCAGCGGTTCAAAAGTTTATGGAGGTTTGTGGTCCAACTCTCTGACGAGTTATTTTCTGCCTTTTTTTAGTTATATACCTTCTGAATCATCAAATTATTTGCTGCAGGATACTAAAGTTCAGTCGAAGAAAGAGGATTTGAAGCTAGAGATGTTGTCTTGTATGCTGGATGGGAATTTAGACATGTCCCAGCCGTTTTTGGATTCAAAATTGTGGTTCCGGCTCCACCATCCCAAGGTACTAGAAACTCTAATCTTAGTTATGTGAATTTGCTATCTATTTCCTTTTTTGTGCAAGTCTGAGGGCTTGTTATGAATCATAGGCTGCTGTACGCTGTGCTGCGCTTTCTAGTCTAAACGGTGTTCTCAACGCTGATAGATCTAAGGCAGAGGTATGTGTGCAGGGATGCTCCACTCCAAATGTTATGGCTCTTTACTACACACTTCTTAGCATTTGACTAATCTTTTATTTCTTTGCCACTCTCCATCCAGAACCTTGTCACAATTCAGGATGCTATACTGCGCCAGCTTGAGGATGATGACCTGGCTGTTGTTCAGGCTGCCCTATCTCTTGATCAGTTGCCGAATATAGTAACCTCTTCTAGTCTTCTGGATGCTTTGCTTCATGTGGTGAAACGGTGTGTTGGGATTCTCCAATCAGGTGATTGAAGATGATCCATTCTTTTCTTAACTTGGTTCAGTGTTGTCGTCTAAAGCTTTATTAGCTTATCGATAAAGGGTGTTGATCTTCAATGTATCATCTGATGCATCATTTCCGCTTGCAGTAATACTTAGATTCAAATTCTAACGTTAGTCAGACATGTTTTAGGCTGTACTGTCAAGAACTTGAATAGGGCCACTATTCTTTAGTGTTCTCCATATATTTAACTACTGAATGGGTTTAATGAAATGCCTGGATGTAAACTATATGTAGTGTTCTCATCCAATTTCTTTTAATATATGGTTTAGTAAAATATAGATATAATTGCTTCAAGAGTGCAGAATTCTAAGATCTGCAATCAACTGTTTTTGTTGCAGGAGTATCACATAATGTTCAACTCGCAGCTGATGTCGTTGCTTTATCTCTTAAAATTGCTGTCTCAAGCTTCTGTAATCAAGCAGACTCTACTGAGAAAGTAACCTCTGCAATGTTCCCATTTCTCTTAATTCAGCCGAAGGTTCTTTCTGTTCTCTTTATTTTGTACACTTATGGCGAAAGTCTATTTTACCCTAGCTGATTGGTTGTAATTTCTTTGAATAGACTTGGAATTTAAACCTACAAGTGCTGAAATTGGGGAAAGATGTTAACTGGCCACTTTTCAAGAATCTTGTTGCTGATGATGGAATGGTAAGTAGGAGTTTACAATCTGCATATTTTTCATACACCAAAAGACAATCACAATCACTTTGTGGTTGTTGAATATTACTATCATGTCATCTAAGAAACTCCCTTCTTGCAGAAAAAGCTTCCAGATATCATGTCTGGAAACATAACCTCCATAAGCAAGGATATTGTCGATAATTTGGGGGAAGCACTTTCCTTGGATCCAGATGAACGTAGGATTGAGCTAATTGAGAGTGCTTGCAACTTTAAGCTCTCTGAAGTTTTGGAATCATGCAGCAATATCAAATTGACAGAACAGGAGTGCAGCAAGTTGCAGGTTCGTCACTATTTAACTATTACTCTTGTCTAGTATTCACGTACGAGAGGGGCAGTTGTAATTCATATACTACTGTTCTTTGTTTGGAAGATTTTGTGAATGCTCTTACCAATTTGTAAGATTCTTATCTCATATCAGAAGGGACTGTTGATCCGTGAAAGTGTGTCTGCACTGAACATGAATATCATTAACAAGCTGGTGGAAGCGTTTATGATGCACCCTGGTGATGTTATTCAGTGGTTTACCGTCAGTTGCCAAGATGCACCCTTGTCGAAGACGCTGTTTTATATGTTGTTGATCCAGTCATTTCACAAGATGAGTTCTTCATCTGGTAAGGTTCTAACCATGTTTTATGCGTTAACTATATATCCTGATGATCAAGTGTTTCTTTTATTAAGTACTTTGTCTCCTGTGATAAGTTATAATGATGCTGTATTGATGGCTGTGTTTTCCTTTGATTTAGACCCTAGTCAATTTTTGGATCTTTTCGAGCTTTGCTTTCCTGTTTTGAAGACTGAGTGGGAAGAACTTGAGGTTGCAGTTGATGTTTCTTTGAAAGAGGTATAGTGTTCTACTGGCTGGCGTAGATTGATGTTTTCATAATTTATGGCTGTTGCTTAATTTAGATTCTTAGTTTTTGATGTATATGTGTATTACTTGCAGCTGTCGAAAAGCAACTGCCAAGAACTCTTATATCAACTCTTTGATACCTCTGATTTTGCTGCCCTGAATTCAAAGCTTCTGATCTGCTTGTTTTGGAAGTTGGTCGAGTCATTCATTAAACTTGAACCGGCCCATGTCACAACGGTGGGGGTTTCTCAACTTGATCTGTTTACTATTTGGTTATATCAAAATTCTTGCTGCCCAACCAAATAGCAATGCTTACAAATATATGTGTGCGACCTCTCCTTTGTCCAGGTTTTTAGCAGAAGGTTGTGTAGCGGACTTGAGGACCTGTTTTTCTTTTTTGCAACAACTCAGTCACGGCATGTTTTCAAGGAACACCTTCACTACCGTGTGACCGAAGCCAAAGTCTGTCCCGTTTTGTTTCTCTCCCGACTTATATCACGAGAAGGTTAGCATAAAAATATTATATTCCTTCTAGTTATAAACCACTTGAGCATCTCTTTTTTCCAGATGAACTCGTTTTTAACTCCTTTCTAGCATTCTCGGAGTTTTACTTGCTATTTTTGTTATTTCTCTCCACTTTTTTGAGAGCTTATGGAATCTAGTTGCTAGTTACTCTTTCTGTTTTATTCCATCTCCTGTTTTTTTTATGCTGTTCATTTCTTCTTGCAGATGTTCCTCATATGGTCCAAATTGAAAGTCTCAAATGCTTTTCATATATTTGCTCCAACGGGAATAGTGAATGGTCGATTCAGATATTCTCTAGCTTTCCTGTACTTTTGGTTCCTGTGTCGAGTAATAATCAGGTGACACCTGAAGTTTCATGTTTACTGAATTATATTACTCTTTAAATATATATTCCTGTTCTTAAACCCGTTTTGGTTTCGGTGCTTTCACTCTGTAGGACCTTAAAGTAGCTGCTATGAATTGCATTGAGGCGCTCTTTAACCTACGTTGTCGTGTCGACTCGAGCAAAAAAAATGGTAATCTTAGTTTGGCATCAAGTGTTATGTTCTATCTTTAACATTTGTTATAATCCTCTTTCTGAAATTTACAACCAGGGAGCGCTGAAATCTGTAGTAGTTCTTTTGATGAATTGTTGGGAATGATTGTTCAACAAAAGAGGCTTATATTGTCGGACAATAAGTTTCTTCCATCCTACTTGGCTTCATTGCTCAGTTCAACCCCTAATGACTTACTAGTGCCCGTTGATCTGCAAAACAGGTACTTAGCGGAGTTGTAAACCTTTTACCTCAAAGCAGTTGTCTATTCATGAATATAGCAATTTATTTACTCCATTCTTGAATGTTCTTTTCTCAAACTTCAGGTTTGGTCAACCCTCAAAAGAAAACATTCTTTCTTTCATTTTAAAGTGTGCGCAAGAATTTCCTGCGTATGGAAAGGTATATTTCCTCGATTTTTTTCTATCTGTTTTCGGTTACATTTCCTTGGTCAAGTATCATTATGATTTCCTTATGGTGTGTGACACTATTTTTAACAAGTATTAAAGCCTTATCCTTTTTCTTCTACAGCTTAGAGTTCTATCCTTACTAAAAGGTCTGGGCATCATGCTTCTGAATGATGAAAATGTTAAGTCGTTGACGCAACTTCTAGATAAACGTAGTCAGTTCTACTTTAAACTGGACAAAACTTCCCCGCCAATATCAGACACTGAGGTCGATTTATTGTGCCTTCTTCTGGAGGTAAATTTACTTTATCTCTATTGGTGTCCTAGGAAAACGTACTCTATTGGTGTCCTAGGAAAACGTACCTATTTGCCTTGCACTACAATTTAATATTAATTTTGCTTTTCTCTCACTGTGTCAGTGCTCCATGATGCGTTCAGCACAGTTTAAAGGGCACTCCCTTGATGATCATATATTGAACGCACTGAAAGTAAGAATAGTTCATTATTCGATACATTCCTTGCTTGCTTTGATTCTTTTTTCGTTCCAGTTACAGATATTTGCTTTTGCAGATGGATTGTGTGGCATCTGAACATCCTGCTGTTATCTCTCCATGTCTTACTATTTTGGAGAAGCTAAGCAATCAATTTTATGATGAACTGAAGACCGAGGTTCAGGTCAGTCTTAATGGCATAGCGGAATATAAAAGAAATGTCCTCTATAATCAGGATCGTTTTAAAAATCGTTGTTTTTACTGGATCAGATTCGCTTCTTCCACAAGCTGGTGTCTATGTTTCGGAGTACAAATGGCAGAATACGAAATGGTGCCAAGGAAGCTGTCGTACGCCTGAAGGTATGTTCAGTTTCAAACTTCTTATCTTTACCCAGTTTTAAAAAACGTTTGTTGAAGAAGAGATACTTTATTTCTTTGAAAGAGTTTCTGCCTTTTGTATCTTGCTTTATTTACATGGCATCTTTAATGCTATTGCAGATTTCTTGTTCAACGGTTGTCCATACCCTTGATCATATCACTCAGCAGGATAATCTTGTTATTGATTGTTTGAGCAAGAAGAAGAAACAGAAGAAGATTTCAAAGCCATGTCCAGAAGAAAACGTAAATGGTGGGGAGCTTCTAAGTGGAGAAAAAGCTCTCTGTTTCATTGCCTCGTTACTTGACATGCTGCTTCTAAAGAAAGATCTAGCTCACAGGTCTCTTGAATTTGTATATACTTATATTTGTATGTCCATTATAATTTTTGGTTATCAGATGCATTTTTGTCACCCAACTGATTTCTTAATAACTTCTTCTTTTGCTTAGGGAGTCCCTTGTAGGGCCTTTGTTTAAGCTCCTAGGAAGATCTATGTCTATTGAATGGGTGAAAATTGCTTCTTCCGCTGAGGAGAGCTCTGTCCAACCTTCTCAGGATGTTCCTGATCCAACTCATACCTCTATTTCTTCCATCCAACAGACAGTGCTCTTAATCCTGAAAGAGATTTTTGATTCTCTGAATATGAATCATCTGAAGGTATGCCTTAAATTTTATGAAGTTGATTAGCGATATTGTTGCTTGTTTTTGTTCTCTGAATTCACTTCTTATGGCAGGCTGACATAGCTAAAGAAATCAATGTCAAAATGCTGGTTGAGTTTGCTCATTCATCAGATGATGGAGTCACACGGAACTATATCTTCTCCCTGTTCACTTCAATTGTTAAAATTGTCCCGGATAGAGTTTTGGACCATATTATCAGCATACTTACACTTGTTGGTGAATCAACGGTGACACAGGTTTGTTAGTCCATAACATTTTTTAGTCTTGTATTACCAATTTCATTTTCCATTGCTCTTCAGATCCCTGGATCTTTCTTGGCACTCCCCGGGATTTTTGACTGTCACAAAATGTTCCCTAACTGCTGTTTCTTTATTTTCGATTTGTAGATTGATAGTCACTCTAAGTCTATCTTTGAGGAGTTTATATCATCCGTCGTTCCATTTTGGCTGTCTAAGACTAAGAGTGAGGAGCAGTTGCTGCAGGTAATCTTTTAGTGATGTTTTGTTTTCCTCAATTTCAAATAGAAAATCAGCTGTGGATTAATATATCTTATTTTTAATTTGACCTTCCAGATTTTTGTGAAAGTGTTGCCTGATATTGTTGAGCATAGAAGGCGTTCGATTGTAGCCTACTTGCTGGGGTAATGTATAGATAATTAAATTTAAATTGGGATTTTTGTTATTATTTTCTAAAAATACTGATTGGAGATCCTTTGTTCTGCAGGGTTATCGGTGAACAAAAAGGCTTGCCTTCTTTGCTTGTCCTCTTATTCCAGTCTTTGATTTCAAGGAAAGACTCAGCTTGGCTTTGTAATGCCCAGACATCGGAAAGTCTTACTTCCGTTGTTAAGAGAGAGTGGGAATATGCTTTTGCCCTGGAAATATGTGAACAGTATTCATCTTCGACATGGCTCTCATCCCTGGTCATGCTTCTTCAAACTATCAGCAAAGACAGTTCTAGTAAACAGAGTTTCTTTCAGATGCGGCTTGTGTTAGAATTTATATTCCAGAAGTTGCAAGACCCAGAATTTGCATTTGCAGTGTCGCTTGAACCAAGAAATAGTGTTTCAAATGGCATTCAGGTAAAGCCTCTTCCACGTTTTGTGTCATTCAAATCGTTGTTAAAAAATTCTACATAGAGATTGTTTATTACCTTGTTTCTCTGTTCGTGTGCCTTGTTAAATGTCCATTTCTTATACGATCTGTTAATTTTTCAGCAAGAACTGCAGGAGCTTATGAAGGGTTGTATATTTCTCCTGCAAACTGTTGATGCAACAACGGAGAAAGATGTGACTTCTGCAGAAAGAAAGGAAATCAGAACGCGTACACATGATATATTAATGACTGTCACAGGAGCCATGGATTTGTCTATATATTTCAGAGTTGTTACTAGCTTGCTTCAGCAGCAATCAGATCGTAATGGGACGAAGAAGGTATACGTTATTACCATTTATTTTTTTCGTACTAGAACAATAGGATCGAAGTTTTAATAGTAATTTCGTAGCTATAGTTACTAGTTATCCTTAATCGGGTTTCTGCCTTTCTGAAGGCATGTACCCATTGGCTTAATGACGTTCTTTGACGCAAACGTCGCATTTATGTGAATGCAGGTACTTGGGCTTATAAGTGAGAGAGCTAAGGACACCTCTTCTTCTAAACTGAAACAGAAGAAAAGGCTCCCCGCTCAAAAAAGAAGGAATCCTTGGTTGAACTTGGATGAGGATGCTGTTGAATCTTTTGGGAAGATGTGTGAGGAGATTGTCCATCTAATTGATGAGACAGATGATGAGTCAGGTGTTCCATCTAAACGAGCTGCTATTTCTACACTGGAAGTTTTGGCTAGCAGGTTTCCGACTGATCATCCAATCTTCAGCAAGTGCCTTGCATCTGTTGCAGAAGGCATCAGCTCAAAGAATTTGGGAGTATCTTCAAGCTGTCTTCGTACAACGGGTGCACTGATCAATGTTATTGGACCGAAGGCGCTCGCTGAACTTCCACGCATAATGAAAAATTTGGTAAAACAATCACACGAAGTATCATCTGCATCCAACAGTGGTGGAAACGCAACAGCCGAAGTGCAGTTGCTCATGCTATCTGTTCTAGTTACTTTGGAAGCAGTGATTGATAAACTTGGAGGTTTCCTAAATCCTTATCTTGGAGATATTATTAGACTCATGGTGCTGCAGCCTGAGTATGTTTCCGACTCCGACAAGAATCTTAAGTCTAAAGCAAATGCTATTAGGAGGCTCCTAACGGATAAAATACCAGTGAGTTCTTCATATACATATATAAATCTAATATTTTTTGCTTGTAGGTAGTAATCTTAATAATAACCACTCTTCTTCCTTCTTCCAGCTTCGTCTCACTCTGCAACCGCTGCTACGGATATACGACGAGGCTGTTAGTCTTGGGAATGCAAGCTTGGTGATTACTTTTGAGATGTTAGAAAATCTGGTTGTGAAAATGGATAGACCGTCTGTTGTTAGCAACCATGGGAAGATTTTTGACCAATGCTTAGTTGCACTAGATATCCGGCGTCAAAATCCTGCAGCAGTTGAGAACATTGATGATGCTGAGAGAAGCGTTACTAACGCTATGGTAGCTCTCACAAAGAAGCTAACTGAGTCTGAGTTCAGGCCCCTCTTTTTCAGGAGTATTGATTGGGCAGAGTCGGATATTGTAGACGGATCCGGGAGTGATAACAAGAGTATCGACCGAGCTATATCTTTCTATGGTCTTGTAAACAGACTATGTGAGAGCCACAGGTGAGTGAACAATCAATCACATCTAAAGAATTGTGATCCCCTTTACGTATGGTTTTGGACAATGGAGAAATTTAACACCAATTTCTTTTATTGTGGAATGCAGGTCAATCTTTGTACCATATTTCAAATTCGTGCTTGATGGTATTGTGTCACATCTCACCAATGTGGAAGCATCGGTATCAACCAGGAAGAAAAAGAAAGCGAAAATTCAGAAAACAGATGACACTATTACACCAAAAAGCTGGCATCTAAGGGCACTGGTGCTTTCTTCTTTGAAGAATTGCTTTCTGTATGATACTGGAAGCATGAAGTTCCTCGATACAAATAACTTCCAGGTCATTTATCTATAACTTTTACCTCTTTTTTTTGTTTTGAATCAAAACATCTCTTCCTTATTCTGATTGAAACCGTCTTCTTGTTCTCCACAGGTGCTACTGAAGCCCATTGTATCACAGCTTGTTGTTGAACCGCCGTCTTCTCTAAAGGAGCATCCAAATGTGCCATCGGTAGAAGAGGTTGATGAGCTGTTGGTGTCTTGCATCGGTCAAATGGCAGTAGCCTCAGGCTCTGACCTTCTCTGGAAACCTCTGAACCACGAGGTGCTAATGCAATCGAGGAGTGAGAACTTGCGTTCGAGGATGTTAAGTCTGAGAAGTGTGAAACAGATTCTGGAGAATCTGAAGGAAGAGTATCTTGTGTTGCTCGCTGAAACCATTCCATTCTTGGGCGAACTGCTGGAAGACGTTGAGCTATCTGTTAAATCATTGGCTCAGGATATCATCAAACAGATGGAAGAGATGAGTGGTGAAAGCCTGACGGAATACTTCTGATGCGCTCTGGTTGCTAATTCCCCAATTTTGATGTCTTCTGTTTGTGTTGGTATATAACCCAAATATATAAATTTTGGGGTTCGAGACCCATTTGTCATGACTTGAGAATAGATCTATCTGTTTTTGTGATCGTCTATATATTTGCACAAGTTTGAGCATGTTATTTATAATTCTTGTTAATTTGTGTTTAAAAAAGCTAAATGGGCACAAACGTGGCCCGATGGGTTTAAACTTAAACGGACAGAACTTAAATGGGCACGGGCAAGGGTAGATGAACTAAAGGAGATCTTGGTTGTATACTTGTATTGTATGTGATACATGCCAATAGAAGTAAATGTATATATNTTTTTTTTTTTTTTTTTTTTTTTTTGAAAACGGTTAATAGCATCACATAAACGCAATAAAATAAATAAACGGTTAATTATAAAACAATGGTTTCCATAAATCAATCATTCTATTTCAACGCCACCATCATTTTCCTCTTCCACTGCGTTCTCTGGTGAGGTCTCTTCTTTAAACAATTCTTCACTCCCCATGAGTTGTTCGTATAGCTACCAAATCCAATATATGTTGTCAGATAACATTATCTAGTAAAGTTGTTATCAAAATCACAACTTATTCGTATGGAGCCTTTACTAACCTTCACGGCTGATTCCACAATCTCATTGTAGTTCAAATTTCCATCTGGACTAGACGCGGAACTGATACTACCTCCAAATTCACCCTGATCCAAAATTAAAAAAAACTTTCACTTAGTGAAATGACATTACCATGGTCGAAGCCATTAAGAGAGAAAATCACATCTCACACCTTGACCAGCTCTTGAACGTACAGTGCTCTCCAGAGTAGAGAAGGTTTTGCTTCAGCATCATCATTCTCAGCAACGGAATCGCTTTGAAGATTCTCAGAAACAGGCGGTTTGATGAGAGTAGTCATGGCTGATAAGAGCGCCTTTTTCCCGTCATCATCGTTGTCACACAAAGTTGAAAGATATAAAACATGCCTGAAGCAGCAAACATATGATTCAGGGAACCAATTGTAGAGAAGCAGATGAAAAGAAACAGAATGATAATGGAAAAATATCTTTCTCTGGCTAAACCACAACTTACATGTCACCAGGACAAACCGCTAAACCACTACCAAGCTGCAGAACCCGAATCGAAGATAGCTGTTCAGGAAATAAAGCTAAAGAGAGGGAAAAAACAAACACACATTAAGAGTAGAACTATTAATACATAAACAGCTAACTAGTGGGTATTATCTTAAAAATTTATCTTACATTTAGGTGGATACACGATAAGGGCGTTTGATATATCAGCTTTCACAGAACCTCTAATGACACATATTCCTCTAGCTATTTTCCCTTTGCTGCTGCTTATCGTCTTCGGGACAAGAACCCGAAGAGTTTCTTTCTGCTGATCTGTCAGTGATGACAGCGACTCGTCACCAACAGTAATACATGGATCCAGAATCAACTTTTGGCTGAATATCTCTTGACCCGACGCTAGTCTAACCCCTTTGAACCCCCCACTTTGCTGCAATTTAAAAAAATATAATTAATAATCAGTTGTCAAGCAGACCATTCAAACATATCTTTGGTAACAACACTCGACTCACTTGCCTTGTCTAGAAGCAGAGCAGTAATAGGCATCCGGAGAACCTGTTCATCACATATAAAGACCAGATAAGTACCAAATTCCACAGAGACTCCGTACAAAAATGCAACAAATTGTTAGAAGCGTACGTAGATGCATCCTTTGACTGCAGCCCGACGACAGAAAGCTTGCGGAAGCTCACCTTGTCCATAAATTGGGTATATCAACGCCCCAAGTGCGTTGGAAAATCTGAAGAAGAGAAAAAATCCTAAGTTAAAAAGCTAAACTACACTGTGAATGACGAGGTAGAGGAAGAAACAGATGAGAAAGATGATCAAAAATGTAAATGAGTGACCTGCCCATAGATGTAATGTATAAAGCCAATCGATCAATGCCCTCTTTGGTCTTGAGTAGATATCTACAAGTTTCCGTGTCTTCTTGATCATAATCGAGCATCGCAATGGAATACAAGATGATCCTACAAAGAAGAAGCCTTACCATCAGCTTCGAGAAACGAAAAGCTGCCAAGAAGTGAAGTGATTAAGCAGAGAAATTCGCAAAGAGCTGCGACTAACGGAGAAGGAAGCTATACGATTTGATTTTGGGTGGCAAACGCATCTTAGCCAAGAAATCCACAAATGGACTCTCCATGTCTTCTTCCGATATCGTGACTGTTGTCTCGTCGTTTTCCGTTGACGAAGCCAAGTGTGCCTGAACAAGCTTGAAGAACTTCATCAGCTGATTCTTCTCCAAAAGAGTCAAGCTCTTGTCCTTGAATATGGCAGCTCTCGAATCCGGCACATTTCGTAGCTCTCCGCTCGAATCCCCGACGAAGCTCGCGTCGATGCTCTTGAACTCAACGTAATTGTTGGATCCTGATTTCAGCATGAGATTGATGGATTCATCGGCACAGAAGATAACCCTAGGACCGCACAAGTCAACGTTAAATCTCCTCGAGTGTTCTTCGAGGATCTCCGGCTCGAAGCTCGAAATCTCGACGGAGGAATACAAGGATCGGTTAACGAGATCCACGGAGTGGAAATCGTCGCAGTTTGACGGCGGAGGAGATACGGAGTTTGAGTGAAGGAAGGAAGTGAGATCGGGAAGAGAAAGGGAGGCGAAGTGAGAGCCGTAGAAGGGGTTTGGGTCGAGGTGGAGAACAGAACTACCGGAGGAGGAAGCGGCGGCGGAGAGGACGGACTCCGAAACTCCGGTGCCGACGACAATGAGATCGTAGGTAGAAGGATCAAGCGGAGGATAGGGAGGGAGGTCGCTCATGGTGGCTCGAACCTATCGGGAAACAAACTCAGACCACCGCGACTTTAGCCTGTGCGGTTGAATAATCGGAAAATGGTGAGACTACAAATTTACTGCTAAAGACCTTCGACACAATCAAAATCGTTAAAATTAAAAGAATTGAAATATAAAAATCTAATATTATTGATTTGATAGATAATCCTTTTATTGTTTTGGTAAATAAAAGGGTCATTGGTTAACTAACTACTTCAGAATTGAGATCAATATTTATTTTCCATTGTGAATAAACGGATAAACGGATCCCAACAGAAAGAAAAAACTGTTCGTTTAAAATTGTCAAGATCTCTTTTTGTTAGTTGAGATTGTCGAAAATCTTTTGTATATACCATGAGCCAGATATAAACCCCACTTCACCAAAAGAAGAGGAGGAGATCGAGAATTGATACAAGTGTACTACTATACCATTAGGATTTAGTTTGGTGTTGTGTTTCCTTTTAATTTGCTTTGGGATCATCTCTTTCTCTTGCAATGGAAATCAGTATGGAGAAAGTGATGAGTAAGAAAGATGTGATTGTATGCAGAGGAATATGGTATGTAATGACTCTGCTCTCGCTCTTTGGCCTCTCCATATCACTCAATCTTCTCTGGCCACCCGGAGGAAAGACACCGTCAAGGTCTCGGTTTCTCAGGGACGTTGCGGTGAGTGCCACAGCATTCTACGCAGTGACGCTGCTCAGATGTTTCTTCTTCAGCGATCCTCCTTCTCCTTGCTACAAGGTCTTTACTACAAAGAAAGAGAGGTTCCCTCAGGGTTCGTTCTCGTATATCGCCTTATATGTAGTCCTCATGTCGCCAGTAATACACAAAGTGTTGACGAAAGAGTTTGCGGTGCCTGTGTCATTATTCAGCATCTCGTTGTTCACGGGAGGGATAGGGCTTATCCAGCTATCGGATAAGCTTAGGATGGAGATTAGACATGCTTTGATCACGCTTTTCCTCGGATGGTTTTTATGTCTTTCTGGCATCTTTATGTCTTGTTCATACGGCCAAGACACTCACGTAATGGCATATGGTAATTGTTTAGTTTGTCAGTCGGCTCTAGCCACTTTATTCTATGGTTATAGTATACTCCGGGAGGACGACGACGTGGACTCGGACACTAACTCGGCCCCTCCTCTTCCTGTCTGATATAATCAATGGCTTCACATTTTATGTTGGCTTTTTCTTTCATGGAGTTTTATAATAATGTTGATTTCCTTCAGTTTTTGGATTTTTGTTTTGTTTTTTATCAAATGATTTTGGAACATTGGTAGGTAATATAGAGTTGCTAACATCGTGGTGAACAAAACGTAAATAAACAAAGACAGAACGAACACCGACATGTTCTAGTTTTGAGTTAACAACAACACAGGAAGGAATGAATCAATTTTACAGAAAGATGACATTTTAATTTACCGCCCGGACTACTACTCTTTCATAACATTGTACGCATGATCTACCTCTGATTTCTATCTATATCTTCGTATATCGCATACTTCCAAAGTTTCAACTCCTTCGAATAATTTAATAATCCACTCTGCTCCAGTTCATGGCATGCGTCACACCTGGTTGTTTCCCATGATATTACAAAACATGAGATGGTTAAATCAAATATCAAAGAATGACATTCGCGCTCTAGTTTGTGTATGCACTGGCATATCAATTAGTCCAGAGAGAAATTTTCTTGACTAACCAGCTTTTGGGGGATTCTGATGAGAACAAATGAGAAAAAGTAGAGACAAGTGCAGATTATGAGTGCTGAGATGGTGTTGTAAACAAGTCGTTTGTCGTCCTTGGTTGGTATCAAGGCTGTTTTCAAAGTGTTGGTCAGCTCGAAGAGCCTATAAGAGATCTGAAACAAACAGAGCAACAAAACGCCAATCAGTTTCTTTCTTTCTTTCCGTTTTGGCTTTCATATTGTTTGTACATCAGAGTTTGCTTACAGCCACGTAAATCGAAGTTGTGAGCATGAAGTTCAACAACGGGTAATCCGGGATCAGAGATAGTAGTAACTTTGGTTGGCCATCAGGAACCCCAGATCTGTGAGTTCATTAGAAAATTTCATAAAGATCTTTTTGTATTGGCATTCTCGACCATTAATCTCCAACTGAGAACATTGGCAAGAAGAAGCGTGACAAACCTGAGCCATATATGAAACTGGGAGATATACGTCTCCAGTGTTATCTTCCCAAGCCACCTGAAAGTTCATGAACAAAAAACCAAAAATTATCATGAGAAATCTATATAGTAGGACGAATAATATAATATGTGACTAAAATATTCTGCTTACGCCAGAAGGGTCAAACTGTAGCCGCGGAAAGACTGGGTGATGTTCCGGAGACAGATATAAACACTGAAAGAAAAGCAAGTTAGGACTGGTTCTTGAAAAATCCATTGTATAGAGCTTTGAGAGTAAAGTGAAATACGTTATTGGAATCCAAGAGGTGTAAGGATGATATTTGTTGTAAGTTAGCTTGTCCATCTTGTATATGTACTCGTACCAAAAATATCCCACCTGCAAGTTTAGTTAACAACGAAGACAGATTAGCTAGAAGAACAATATGTAAAGGCTTCTTTTACCTGCAAGAAAGTGAAATGATGTTTTGTTATACCGTTAATGCTATTAGTGCCACAGTCGTTTTGATTGCCATCCTAAATTTCGTCTCAGCTTCCTCCAGTTTATCCATCCAACTTTCAACCTATAAGATACATGATCAAGGAAATGAAGGACGAAATACGCCAAGTCTTTATCACTAAGCTACCCATTTGTCAACAGATTTGATGAGAAGTTCAAATGTAAGAGTTGAGAACTTACAGTTGGGTGGTAATATGCATATAGCATCCCGATTATCCATATGTACCGATCAAGGCCCGAGCGGAAATGCCACTCATGCAAGAGTGGAAGCTGTGGTTTTGCAGGATCATTGTAACCTGCAATTTTTGTTTTACAGCGTTAACTGTTAAAATAGATATCTCATGAGCACATCTTTTGCCATGGGAAGGTCACTAACCCAGTAGGAGCGTAAATGGACTCCAAATCCATTCAAAAACGCCGGGAATTTCCCAAACGATGATAACCACAAAGAAGGAGGCAAGAAATTTGGCGGCCATGACTGAACCGATCTCATTATACTTGTTCATAATACCAAGTGCTCCGTAGACCATCAGAGTAAACAGAGTGTGCATTGGGCAGATGTAATATAGCATGTAACTGTTGTTGAGGACAATGCAGGAGAATATGACCAGGAAATTTAGCCGCCACATCATCTGTTGAGCTAGAGCATGTTAGAATTTAAAGTAGGTGACAACTAGGAATAAGAAAGAAACAAAATCCAGGAGGACATAGTAGTTACCTGTGCAAACCTTGGAAGGCTAAAGTCCTTGCGAATGTAATAATAAGAAAAGTTCCCAAATCCAGTCATCCATACATAGCAAGCAATGAAAACACGGATTGCATTATAGTACTCTACAGCAGCAAAGTAGTGGTACATCAAAAAGAGGACCTACAACACCAGAAGAGGAAAACAATGATGAGGTAACAGCAGACGAAAAGGCAAATTAAGGAATGAACACTAGAATCAAATCTTCTCAGCAGATGCATATATAAACAGACATGTACGAAATCAAAAGAGAGATCCACTACTAGCATGAAAGATAAATTACAAACCTGCATCCAGCCTTTCCACTCCTCGGTTTGATGCCTATTCAAGTACATGATGGACTTTCCGTTGAGTGCTGATTTATCATTATGTATGGTGAATGAGGTTATTGCTGAAACGATGATGAGAAGGAAGTAAAGGAACAGAAAGAGATCCCGGTTGTAACTCTGTATCAAAAGATAAACAATGCAAACCATTTGGTCACGTCGAAGCATGTAACTCTGTATCAGAGGATATTCATCATAACATATCAAATTCACAATCTTTGTTTTTTTCTATCAAATTTTAGACAAACTTGAATGATTATTATAATAAGAAGTGTATATAACAAATAAGATATCATCACCACCTTCTTCGATGAATTGAAGACATCCGTGCGGTCACATATGTAAAAGTATCCCATAAGAACTGCAAACTCGATTCTGCATAGAAAACAAAACCATTTAAAAATAAAGTGGATGTATTTCAAAAGGAAGGGACCTTTGAACATAGAAAACGAACCCAAAAACTCACATTGCTCTTAACGTGAGCCTGTTTTCAACCAAGAACGACTCATCCAAGAGGACAAACCTGCGTAGAACCCGGCATAAGCATAAGAGAATACGGCGGACGTAAGCTGGTAGCTTGGGAAGAGAGCTAATGGAACCTGATGAGAGGAGAATGTGTGGACGAGGCCTGGGCTCTAGGAGAAGCTGACTGGAGACCACCTCCATCTTCTAGTAAAAGAGCTTTGTCATCTTCTTTGACAATATCTTTCGCAAATTCCACCAAATTGACGTCAGAGTGCCTACTAACAACATAGACAACAAACAAAGAAAACAAAAATCAATACAAAATCAAAGAAAAAAAAAACAAAGATATTGTATCAACGTACGCTTTGGCGGAGACCGAATGTTTGGTATAGTGCAGATACTCGGAGTATAGCCAAGCCACGATCACCGGCACAATCCCGAGCACCACCGACATNCAATTCCCGGAAAACCAAAAAAAAAAAAAAAAAAAAAAAAAAAATTATCGCTCTCTCGTATCACTACCAGATCAACAAGAGCTCAAAAGAAGTTCGCGAAAAAAGGTAAATCAAGCAAAGATCTAATTCAGACGAGCGAAAGCCTAAAACAATAACAACAAAAACCGCTCGTATCGTAAGACGTACTAGCCCAGGAGTAACAGGGCTCGAAATCGCCATTTCCGATACTTTGACGGATTCAAAACTCCACACAGTCGTTAGTTTCCAAAATTTGAACTTTGGCGATTCGATTCGCTCTCCTTGAACTAGATCTGGTAGATATCGGGAACAAGCAATGAGCTAGGATCGGGATCAATTATAGATCCTAATTCTCTCGCTCCTCCCTTTTATACTTGCAAATTAGCCTCTCAGGTAAGCTTATAGGGAAACGAGTGAAGTGTATACATCATATGTGTGTGTAATGCGAAAGTGTTTTAGCGGTTAACAGCTCAATTTTTTTGATTCTCCAGAAAGAAGGAAAAAATTACTAACCGACAAAATTTTATCAAGGATTATGACCAAACGAAACAAAGTTATGAAAACAACATTTTGGTTTTTATGCTCTTCTATCAAATCGTGGTGTGGTTATATAGTGTGAGTTTTTAACAACCAAAAACACGTTTTATTAGATTCGCTGTTGTAAATACTAAATAGAAAGAGCCAAGATAATTAAAAGACAATTTATTTGTTTGTTTTAAAAGATAATTAAAAAATAATTAAAAGACAATTTATTTGTTTGTTTTAAAAGATAATTAAAAGACAATTTATTTATTTGTGGTTATATAGTGTGAGTTTTTAACAACCAAAAACACGTTTTATTTGTTTTACTCTCGTCTCTCCGTGTATTGTACATTCTCACTTTGATTCCCTAAACATTTTTCAATTTCAGTATGTATAGATTCCTATATACGAAGGATATATATATATATGTAGATGAATTTTGAGTACCAGTTATATTTTTCCAAATTTTGTGTGACATGTAAAGTTTCAAACCTTATCTTATCTCAATGTACTTGAAAGATTAAATGAGTGAATTTCCGATAACAGTGCTTGATGGTGAAGTGTATCGACTGAANTAACAGTGCTTGATGGTGAAGTGTATCGACTGAACCCCCCGTCTCTAATCGACGAGTCATTATCACTTCTTTTTTTTTTTTTTGCAGATTGTAAGCAATTATTGTTTTTTTTGGTTTTTTCGTAAACATTACTAGTAGTTAAGCTTTAGTTTATTTTATTTCCATCTAAAGTTCTAAACCAAAGACTAATAATTATGAGGGGAATGTGTGCATTCATATTGTTTCTCAACAACGCGTTTCTTTAGATTTGAATATCGAAGAAGAAGTTTCTTAACAGGCAATCATTTTGGAGTAAGAAAATTGGAAATTTAAATATTCACCGACATTAAAATAAGCTTCCGACTCCGTATTGGTATATTAACCGATTTTGTGATCCGCCGACAAAGAAAAAACTTGATATTATGATCCATGTATATATTTAAGTCTTTGTGATTTCGTGAAATCTCATTAATCTCATTATATGTAGAGATGTTGTTAAGGTTCCTTGACATCTAACCTAAAACCAATTAGCAATAGGTGGAAAAGGCTCAGTTCTTTATATATCACTTTATGTCAAATATAATAAAAGTGATATATATTATTGAATTGTGTTATACAGTATATAGGGTTTAACATTAATATTACCAAATAATATAAATTTTTTATAATCTTTATCACAATAGGATTTATATAGAATATTTTTCGATTAGTCTTTACGGATTGAACTTTATAAATGAAGGCTTTGATAGTCCACAATACTTGGTTCATCTTGTTTCACCAATATATCTCCAATACAAAGCATGATGATGATGACTCAAATGGCTTCACCTTTAGTTTTGGTCTAGTTAATTATATGCTAATTTTCATGTTTTCCTTTTGTTTCTTCCTTCTTTCACATGTTTTGAGTTTTCCTGTCTCGACAATCTTCTTTAGACTATATAAAGAATTATAATTTCTGCTTATGATATGTTTTTTTTTTTCTTATAAATCTTATGTCTCAGTTACCAAAAATTAGATTGTCTATATGTATTTTTTTAATAAAAATAACCGAATTTTGATTGGTTGCT
This sequence comes from Noccaea bulbosa, assembly GCA_900406535.1. NCBI lineage: Eukaryota > Viridiplantae > Streptophyta > Magnoliopsida > Brassicales > Brassicaceae > Noccaea > Noccaea bulbosa. The sequence goes on along the minus strand of OVBJ01000145.1, from coordinate 66,236 downwards.
TTGTGGAATTGGATACTAAACTTTTAACTTCTTATCTTTCAAGATATTTTAACTTAATTTAAAATATGTTTGTTTCTTTCTGCTATTTATTCTCAATGGAAAATCACCAAAACTTGCCTATGATTTTGAAAAACAGATATATCGAAGGACAATTTTCTTCTTCTTTGTATGGCTATGTGTAGCAACTAATTATTCATATATCCTTTACTTTGAGTGTTTTACACAGAAAAGGTTCTAACTCTCATTTGCTCTTAGACTTTCGTAACTCTCAGGTCAACGAGAATGTTGGTTATTTTTTCTCTGCTTCAACGGATCCGTTAATGTTGTGTAACTTAGTTTGGCAGAGAAGAAAATAAATTAGGGGAAACCATCTTTACAACTTAAACCTTTGAATCAATTCAACATCAAACGCTAAGTTCACTGTCAATATTATACATTACGATGCAACATGACAACATAAACACAAACATATCTTGTGATTTTATTTCTTGGGAAGACTGGTGCTGATGCGTCCACGTCGAACATCCGCGATCTGAAATCAGAGAAGAACAAGACATGACGATTTTAGTTTTCTTTTTTGGTTAAAGAAAAAAAAAAACAGAAATAAACAAAAAAATCATACCATTTGATCATAACGTTCCAACCGGACATCCTCTTCTCCAATAATTTTATTCACCGTTGGAAGCTCTTTCAAGAAGTTGTAAATTTCTGAGGTTTACAAAACAAAATTAAATCACGATTTTTTTTGTTTTCTATCTTCCGTAGAAAATAAATATCTCAAAATAATATGTAAGGATAATATAATAGTGACATTACGCGAACAACAGTAAGCCGAAAATCCAAGAAACAACGACGTCCCTTGGTTAAACGGTGCCTTAAACGGACCTTTCCAACCCTCCAACTCTGCAATCGAAGGAATAATCACAAAATCACAAGTCATTGTACAAATATACATCAAAGACCCATGATCCGAGGAAATATGCTCGATACTTTCATTGGTATCATGCGGAATTATAGAACGTTACCATTTTTGCAGCGAGACCCGATCGATAACGATTTTCGATGTACCTGAATGGCGGCGAGACCCAGTCGAACAAAGATATTAGAGAAATTTCGGCGAGAAGGAACCCAAAAAAAAGAGAAAAGAATTCGTTTTCAGAGTACCTGCGCGAAGACGGATCTCAGATTCGGCGCCATGATCGATAATCAGGGTTTGCTATTGTTCGTCTTCGTCTCTGATTTCTTCAACAGAGGGGATACAAATATACGTGGTCTTAATTAATTGTTGAGCCCAAGCCCACGAGTTCCTTTTGGGCTTCCAGTTTTGAAAGTACAAAGCCCTTAGTTAATACTTGAACTTGACAAATGTCGGTTAAGTTCGGGGTTTACTAGAAATGGTCTACCGGATTTACGTATACTAGTGGTTTTCCGCGCCGTGCACGGGATAATATATTGAAAATATAAATCAATTTGATATTATGATTATTTTCTATACATCTTTTTTGCACTTTAGATTATTTTGTATATTTTTTACAGCATATGCAAATAAAATAAATGATCTAATAAAATATTTATATATGTTTTAATAAAACCAATAATTATTATTTTATAATCATAGTTATCGCGCTGAATTTAAATAATCATTCTTCATAAAAACATAGAAGATTATAAATAATTACTTTTAAACTCAATCGTTTAACGATCAACTTTTATGTTTTTGATCAATCTTGAAGTCGATATACATTTCATTGCTTTAATTATGATGTTGTGATAGTTTGTGTCATATTTGTTGCTTGTGCCTCCTCAGTTTTTTTTTTTTTATGATTATTTATCTGTTTGTTTAAATTCAAAACAACTTGACAATTCTCTTAATTGTTATGGCTTATTTTGACTTGGTTAAATTCATTTTTGTATATTTAACGTTTTTATGATCCACTCCGTTAATTTTTCTCTAAGAGCGAAATCAAAAAAGAATGTTAGCATGTTTATACCAACTTTAAAAAAAAAGACTCAAAATAGTCTAAGTTAAATCATATAGGAGTATCATGTCAAACTTTGGTGTTTCAAAAGTTTCCCCAACTCTAAGAAAAATGATTATGTCATTTTTCCTTCTTTAAACACTGATAGATATTGTTCTAAAGAACTAAAATAACAGGATTAAGAGTAAAAAAAATATACATAAATATTAACACTACGTAGATTTTTTTTTTTTTTGGTGGAGGCATCTTCTTGGCTTCGTAGTAGTTTTTTTTTAATATGAGCTCAATTTTACAAAAGGAAACAAATCTATTTATTTTATTTTTTTTCAACACCTATGGTATGAAAAGGTATTTTGTGAGTTAGAATATGGGTTCAAGTTTATAAAAAAATATATTTATTTTTATTTAGTTTTTAACGGTAAATAAGAGATTAAATAGACGATGTAAATGTATTATTTTTAATTATTGGATTTACATCCGAATTTTCTGAGTTTTTAATTTTAATATTTATCTTGTAGGTTATTTATAAGAAAATTCATTAAACGATTATTAATTAAATAATAATTAAATAATTTCATTAAAAATAATTTTGTCATTATCTTTATAAGAGTGAATGAGAGAGCTCCATTCTCCAAAATCACTTCACAAATAATATTATAGACTAATATTAACTCATGTGCATACGCACGGGACAATATTGATTTTATTATACTTCAATTTTGATTTTACTATACTTTCTTATGTTAAAACACCAAATTTTCATAAAATTAAAACTAAATATTTTGTTACATAGAAAATACATGTAAATAAGAGTACTAAGAAATTCTAAAAAGCCTCATAGAAAATAAAGAAATATGTTCAAAATAAAAGTTCATGAAAACCAATTAAAAAAATGTTATAAAGAATGTTATCCTTTATAACATAATTATGGCCTAGAAAAGGCTCAAACATTTTGAAAATCAGAGAAATAATCATGGCGATTGGTGATTGTCGATTGTCAAAGTAAACAATTCTTATCTTCCAGCTTTGCTATTCCGCCACGTTAATTTTTTTCTCTTTCTTCTTTGGCGTCTTCCAACTCCATTACTTCTGTGTTTATCAATTTTTTCTTGCTTCCTCGTGCCATTTCGATTTCGTTTCTATACAGTTTCGAAACTGCAAGTTTTTTCTCCAAATACTATCACAGATAAATAAATAAAAATATTTTAATAGGAGTTTTATTCAGCTAAAGTTTACAATTTTCTCTTCTTTTTTTTTGTTTTGACAACAGTTTACAATTTTCTGTTTAAAATAAAAAAATTTGGTATTATGTTCAGATAAATTTGCAAGTAAACGTAATGAGCATAAGATCGTCGCTGAAGATTCTGTTAATGATTATATTAGCTCCAATGTTTTACTTTACCAAAAAAAAAAAAGTTTTCCTATATTTTGGTTTTGCAAAGTCCAGCTGTTGCTACCATTTTTTTTTCCGTTTATTAAAACATCAGGTTCAAAGTAGACGTTTATCCTAATATAAATGATGACACCATATGTCTTTCTAATTTGTATATGTATTTTCAATCTTTGGAAGAAATTTGTCTGCCTCTGTTTTTGAGTTTGAAGATCGTTTGTCTATTATTTTTGTTAGCAGGACTTACGAAGGGGAAAAACTTGATGATGCTAATATGATTGTTGCTATCAGATAAGCTTTCCTTTTGTTTAAAAAGTACTTATAATTCTTGTCTCATATTGATTTGTGTCCTGAATTGTTGACTTCACATCATCACATGGAAGTTAGCATAATAGTATTCTTTGAAGTTGAAATATATGAAGGATTATTTAGTGAATGTAATCATCTACAGCCATTTTTTTATAGTGAATTTTTCTTTTGAAGATGACTGATTTTCTTCTTTTTATGGAGTTAATGTTCTTTTTGCATGACATACTCGTATCTTTTCAATGCTGTACTGCTACATTTCCTCTTTCTTCTTATACATTGATTTTCTTGCTAACAATAATTAGTTGTAATATAAGCATCTTTTTTTACATAAACCATTGGTACTTTTGAAAGTACCAATGAAAACACATTGAATCATCAACTTTTTTTTTGGTGGAATAAAAAGAAATCCTATGGCCTGAAATCATCTTTGCTTGGAATTGAGTGTAAAGAGAAAGTTATACTAAGTTATACAATAGTAAAATTATGATGTTGAATTTGTAGAAGGTATTTATTCTAAACATATACATAGAAAAGAGATGACCCGACATAAATTTTAACCAACACAGAATATTAAACCTCCTAACTATTTATCGAAATGAAGATTAAGCTTTGATAATTTGTATTTGACAAACAATTATATGTTAGTTTAAGTATGACACTCAATTTATATAATATCCACTCTAAAATATTCGATATATGATTCACATTTTTATTTTTTGATAATTGGTTATTATACATTTTGGCACCGGCCGCATTAATATTTGTTTTCAAATTAACAGTGCTTTAGATTTTACAAAATCACTATCAACATCTATATTCACATTTATAACCTAAAAACTGTTTTTCTTTGTGACTATAGAATCCAAACAACATAAAATTTAGCGATATGTTCTTCTATACGCCTGTTTAAATATTGTATATATAAACACTATGTTTGTATAAACATAAGAAACTTGAAGACCAACCTGATCTTTGTTTCCGACAAATGATCATCAATTCTTGCGTTGAAAAGCAATTAATTAGTCAAATATGATATATACATTATTAGTTCATGACAAAACAAAATCAAATGTTAAAATATAACCCGTACTACGTAAAAATATAAATTAAAATATAATGTTAAATGATATGATGATATGAACTGTGACAAAAGTTACAATTGGAATTCGTGCTAATTAATCATTTTCAAATAAAGGAAAACAATATAAATCATTTTTGTTAGATATACTTGGTCGAATTCTATTACAATGATTAATAACATTCACTTTACTTGGACATTGTGATATCAGAATAGTAAAGATATAGTTAACTCTTGTTATATTTATTTTACAACAATTATTTTGATTCTAGTCACCAATGTGATTAAATGTACAGAAACTAACTAATGTATTAATATAAAAGATTACACTTATAGTAGAATTACAGAAACACTATCCTTGAATTACTCGATCTTTAGCTCCACCATATAATATAGAAATGATGATCTCTACTTAATTACGCAGAAATACACAACCATGTAGCCCTTAATATCATTCCCTCCAACGATACACATGTTTTGTGGTTCGTGTGACAAAACTTCACTATAGGATAAGTATTCTATTTATTACAAAGTAAGTAAGTATGTAAGCGCTCCATACTGAAGTATTTATAATTTTAAACATTATATTGATTATACTGTAATTATAACATAAACTGCTGACTAAAATTAGATTACAAAGTAATAGATATGAAGGGGAAAAAATAATCTAAAGTAACAAGTAACAACTAATATAAATCATGCTAGTAAAACAATGTATATTAGTATTACTTTCTAAGACATTAGGATATGTAATGAAAGTAAGCCAACAATGATTCATAGAGTATGTAATTAATAGTAATTAATTAATAGATTCAAGAATTACCTGAGTGTGTTGCTGCTTTGTTTGTTACTTCGATTTCACTATCACATATATACAACTGTGCAAATGTAGGACCACGTACTTCAGAAGGTAGCAAGCTTCCAATTTGATGAAAATTTTGACTATGAGATCGAAAGACAAAGTGTTTACAACCGTTGTTGACCGATGAGCCAATTTCTTCACCTCCAGAAATAAATGTGAACATTAAGTTGTAAGACCTTATGTCCTCCGTGGTGTGTTTAACCTGAATCATGGAGTATTAAATTGGACCGAAGAAAAATTGAATATTAAATAAAGAGTAGACGAACCCATAAAAAAAGACGTAGAGAAATAGGAAACCAGACAAATTTTACACAAACATAAGCAGACAAGAAGGGATTCATGTTCACATATCACAGACTATAGAATGAAACCAGAGGAGAGGACTAGTCCACGATGACTAAGGCTTTATGACACCACGATTAATCATGTCCTGATACATTTCTTCTACTTCCATGAAGTCCCTCTTTGCCTGAAAAGGACAAGACGATAAAGATGAAGTAAAATAGCAATGGTCGGAAAATGTCATTCACAGGTGCTTCTTGGTTTTACCTTTTCATCCTTCTCCTTATATTGCGCTACACGATCGCCAAATATACTATTACCTGAATACATAAACAAACAAAAGGAAAATTTTCACAGTTCGAGAAAAAAAGAAATCAAGGGAATCAAATATCTCTCTCATATTTCTCTTGCTCTCCATACCCCAGTAAAATCCGAGAAACCCTGCTACACCTTGATCTAGGAACCACACGACTCTCCTCCTTACTCCGTCCGGGAAGGTCTTTGCCTCTTCTGCTGCTGCTCCCTTCGACGCTGCAGTCACAGAAAAGAGATTATATTTCTTGTGTTTTCCCTCCGAATACAAACCCATTTAGATATCATGCGGAATCAGAGAACGTTAACATTTTCTGAAGAGAAGTTACGGCGAGACCCGATCGATAACGATTTTCGATGTACCTGCCCAATGGCGGCGATACCCAGTCGAACAAAGATATTAGAGAAATTTCGGCGAGAAGGAACCAAANAAAAAAAAAAAAAAAGAATTCGTTTTCAGAGTACCTGCGCGAAGACGGATCTCAGATTCGGCGCCATGATCGATAATTAGGGTTTGCTATTGCTCGTCTTCGTCTCTGATTTCTTCAACAGAGGAGAAGAAATTCTGGGAAGCTGAGATGGACACTCTGAGGAGCCCGCCCGTGTAGATTTGTTTATAAGTTTTTTTTAAAACACAGATATGCCACGTGTCAATGAATTTGGTGGGACCGAATCAATCGTGCGCTGGATTTAGGAAGTTTTAGTCGTTTCAAGTTCAAAAACGAAGGCGAAGGCGGAGAAAGACTACAGAAACCGCGACATCACCAATTTATTGCATGTCCTTTCTCAAGATTTTCTCGGGAAACAATAGGGCAAGAAATTCTGACATTCCTGCAAAATGAGAAAGGGAGGAAAGAGAAATAAAGGTTAGTCCTTTCTCCTTGCAAAATCTTCTCTCTTTTCTGAGTTTTTGTTTCTGTATATTGCGGATCATGCCAACCGCCAAAATGTCAATGTTGAGCAATGCATTCGATCATCCTCGCGTTTCTCTCCGATAAACCCTATCTTTGCGGGATCCTTGCTCCTCACGTTACGGATCTCTTATCACGTCCGCAGACTTTCCTCCTTCTATGGCTGAAATGGAAGAAGAGAGCTCGATTTCCCTTCGTCAGGTAAATTAGTTTCTAGCGATTTCAACACTGAGTGATCTCCCTTCAAGGACTTGAGACCAGATTTTCATTTCTTTTTTCCAAATTTCGTAGCTTATAGCTAATGAAAGTCTCATTCCATCTCTTGAAGACGAGGAGAAACGAAAAGCTGTTATTAATAAGCTACAAAAGGTACATTCTTCTAATTTTCTAATGATCCTTTTTTTGTTGGATCAAATTTAATTTGTTCAGACAGTGATCATGTGTCCGACTTTAATGAACAGATAGTGGTGAAATGGATTAAGAAGGTTGCTTGGCAACGACGTCTTCCTCGACATCAGATTGCAGCTACCAACGCCACCGTAATAGCTTATGGATCTTATGGTCTTGGGGTAAGATTTTCTTTATTGAAAGATCAAATTTTAAAATACTGTTTTTTACCTTAAGTATCATTGTCTTCCTTGTTATCATAATACGTACAGGTTCATGGTTCTGAATCAGACATTGACGCTCTGTGCATTGGTCCTTTCTTTGCGTCTATAGCTGTGAGTTTGCCAGTTTTGCCGAATGATTTGAGATTACGTTTCTTTAAGATTGTTCTCTCAATATTGCTTTCAGGAAGACTTTTTCACTGTCTTACGTAACATGCTAAAAAGCAGACGAGAAGTTTCCGAGATTCATTGCGTTAAAGACGCCAAAGTTCCTCTCATTCGCTTTAAGTTTGATGGGTTCTTGGTTGATCTTCCATATTCTCAGCTTAGAGTATTATCCATTCCAAACGTACGTTCTCATTACGTTTCTAACTTCTTTAAACAATTAATCATATTATTATATCTTTGTTCAGATTATATTTAACTAGAAGCACACTTCAGGATGTAGATGTGCTTAATCCTTTCTTCTTGAAGGATATTGATGAGACAAGTTGGAAAAGCTTGTCTGGTGTTCGCGCAAACAAATGCTTACTTCAACTTGTGCCTTCCGTACATGTAACACTGACACAACAGTAACTAAAATTCCTAACTAAATTTCTCAGCATGCACTAATGTTTATTCTTGCTTTAGTTATTCCAATCATTGCTGCGGTGTGTCAAATTATGGGCAAAGAGGCGTGGTGTATACGGTAACGTAAGTGCTGAATCTGAATGCTTAGACTACCAATCAATGAATATGTATAAGCTTGATTGATTTTGATTTTCAGTTGAATGGATTCCTAGGGGGAGTCCATATGGCTATTCTTGCTGCATTTGTTTGTGGATATGGGCCGCATGCTACATTGAGTTCCATTGTGGCGAGTTTCTTCAGCACGTTTGCTTATTGGCAATGGCCAACACCAGTGGTGCTGCTAAGGGACACTTACGGAGCTTTAGGGTCACCTCCAGGGTTAATGCCAATCCAGTTGCCATGCGGTTCGAATCACTACTGCAACTCCAACGTAACAAGGAGCACGTTTTACAAGATAACCGCAGAGTTTCTCCGAGGGCATAATTTGACAAATGTGAGACTCTTATACTTTCTCAAATGTTCCATCTAACCAAAATATCATGATTGGCTATGGTTTTAGGTCTTTGGATTTTGCAATTTTTGGTGGATCACACAGACTTGCGACTGTGAATTGCAGGGTTACTTGAAGCCAAACTTCAACTGGAAATTCTTGTTTGAGGCTTATCCATATGCAAACACATATGCCTTGTTCGCCAAGATACACCTCTCGGCTGCTAATCAAGAACATCTCAGTGATTGGGTTGGTTGGGTTAAATCACGTTTCCGCTGTCTTCTCCTCAGGGTACGTACTGTGATCTGTTCTTAGGATGGCATTTTGCTTGATTCCACATGCATGTTCTTGAAAGTCTCTCATCTAATCTTTTAATGCAGATAGAGGAAGTCTTTGGCATTTGCGATCCAAACCCAACAGAGTACGTAGAAAGCTATGGGAAGCAGCCAAACATTGTATTTTACTGGGGGTTACAGCGCAGAACCATTAACGTTTCTGATATTGAATCAGTGGAGACAGACTTTCTGAAGAATCTAAACAGCGGAAGCTTCCGGGGACCAGTTGGTAGAATCCAGCTGTCGGTTGTGCAAGCTTCTCAGCTGCCTAAGAATGGTGAGTGTGGTGAAAGCAACAACAGAAGCAAGAAGATGACAAGGGCTTGTTGGAGAATCAGGGAAGATAAGCAATGCAAGAATACACCGGTTTACTCACGGCATTTGCCAAGATATGTGGTTGCGTATGAGAAGATGAATAATAACAACGGAGAAGCTGAGAGTATGGAAGCTGAATCTTAGGTTTGTGGTAATGGTTTCATTTTGTCTGATTTTGAGTTTGAAGGAACTAGTATGACTATTAGCTTTCTTTTTTCTTTTTTTTGTTCGAAGACTATTAGCTTTCTAATTTGTAAAAATGCATACTGATTAGTTTTAATTGTTTCCAAAACAAGAGTTTCTCCTGTCACTAACATCATGTGTGTCACATTTATATAAGTAGTTGAACAACTTGAAATCATGGAATTTTGAGATAAAAATAACAACAATACTGAAAATTTGCATTATAACAACGAAACTCATTTGAACAAAAAAAAAAAAAACTACGAAACTCACAAACCGATTAGAACTCCTACTCTATATTTTATTGATTTCAGGTTTATTCAATAATATTTATACGAAATTAAGCTGGGATTTAGTGGAAGATGGCAGCAATTGCAAACAATTCAGATTGAAGAAGATTTTTAAAAAAAAATTATAAGTAATTATTTCGAGAGAGAGAGATGTTTAGAAGTTGAAGATGGCAGCGCCACTTGAAGGCTTGGAGGCAAAAAGGTAAAGCTCCATATCTTCTTCCTTTACCACTCCTTTCTCTACCCTCTTCTTGTAGTATTTCTCCTGAAATACCACCAATCCCATTGCTTTCACATTGGTATCCTATCAAAATCAGTAATAACATTAGTGCCCTAAAACCATTGTACCTTGACCGCAGGGATGAACTGAGAAACGCCAGATTCCTTGACCAAGGCGACGGCGCAGCCGCCCCACCCAGCTCCGGTCAGTCTTGCTCCAAGTGCTCCATTCTCCCTGCAAACTTGAACCAGTTCTTCTAGCTCCGGGCAACTGTGAGATTTCATCAACTTAAAAGTCAAAATCCTTTTCACATACACTGGTTGCAAACTAACACTTGATCTTGAAATTTATGCACCTGCACTCGTATAAGACACTGCAGCTGTAATGGCTCTCATTCATGAGATCACCGAGTTTCTTTAACTTCTCTTCGTCACTGGCAAAGTCAATGTTTTCAAGGTCTCTTAAGGTTCTGACAATCTTGTACAAGATTTCCCAAAAAATTTGATGGCGAAAAGCAGTCTCACCTTAAGTCTGAATACACGGTATCCTTGAAACCATGGACCCTCCGGGCTTCGGAATAAACGTGTGCAGCTCTCTATAGATGATCGTAAGCAGAGAGTCTTATATTTGTTAAGACTTGAGAAAGAAAACAAAAACACAATATTTTCCACAGGTTTTTACATTTATAGAGTTACCTGATGCAATTTGAAATGCGTTGCAGCATTAAGTACAGCTAAAGATGTTGGATCGTTGTTTAAGATTGATGGTAACTTCTCCTCAACGATTTTCTCAATCTCCTCAGCAGTATATGGTTCTTCTTTCAGATATTCCTGCAGCATAGACAATAAAGAACACATAAACCTCAAACCGAGGCTACATAAACATGAAGCAGTCTGTTTAGCAAAGATTGAGTACCTTAACAGCAAGAACTGGATCAGATGAGCCATGATCACCAGCGAATGACACGCATAAGCCCTCCACATCAGAAAGAGTCTTAACTTTTGATATTGCCTGTTTTGGTTCCATTCCGAGCTTAATGCCAAGTATGATCTACAATTTCAAAGCCAAATGGTAAGAGAGAATCATGTGTAGTTTTCGCAAACAAAGTTTTGAGATATTGCAGTGGGAAAAGTTATGCTGAAGACTTACTGAAGCAAGTCGACATTCAACGACCCTGTTGTTGTAATTCGTAGCAGCCGTGACCGCCTTTTGAGACTCTGCAAGAGAATGTGCAATCACAAAGCTCCCACCATCAGGGAGTTTCACATCAGTTGCTCGAACAGGGTTGAAGTCAATAAGCTCAGCAAAACCACTCTTAGCCATAATAGAGATTGCCTGTTGAAACCATTCAAAAATTGATCAATCAGAAAGATAGAGAATTCTTGCTAATAGATGATGAATTAATCGAGAAGATTTGTGACCTGGTCCATCCCACCAGACTGTGTTCCAATGTGTCGTTCACAATCACATGTAAGTTGTGCAAGTTCTTTCTGAAAGCAACGAGAACAGAGAGAACTTGGCCAATTCAATAATGAACTATAAGAGCTATAAAATTTCCTTTCATCAAGCAGGACTGAGTGAGTAATAATACCTTATCAAAGTTCTCACCAAAGACGGCCATAATAGCAATCGTTGATGAGCAAACAAACGCAGCGGAGCTTGACAATCCAGAACCTAAACCAAAGCTCTTCGGTTAAAAATTCAGGCTAAAAATGATATCATGATTATTTTGGGAACCTAAATACCTGTAGGAACAATTCCATCAACAATCACATCAAGTCCAACTGGTGAACCAAGATTCACTCCTTTTGACTTTGCATACTCATGAAACCCTTTGTACCTGTACAATTCCAGAAATCACAAGGCACTTCAAACATAAAAAGTAAAAAGTGAGATCCCTGAAGGACACCAGCTAGAGCAGAAGACGAAACCACTTACGCGCATATGAAGTAGTGACCCCATTTGTGATTCTTCAAGTCAATTTCCTGCAAAGTTGACATAAAAACAAGGCATTATTAGTACTCTCTATCGTTCCCAAAGCTCTAGTCTTTTTGTGCGACGAACAGAGCAACAACTTCCAAAAGAAAAAAAACAACAAAAGGGATGGTCAGGTATTTAACCTGGTGAGGATCAGCAGGATATGTACAGATAGAGTACTTATCGTTGACATTTGCAATCCGAAGCTGGTTTTGAGTCTCGTTTTTCCGGATTGCGATAATCGTGTCCTGGCGAATCGCCATTGGTAGCACTGAGTATCCTTCATAGTCAATATGCTCTCCGATCAGATTCACTCTTCCTGCACTCACACCCATACACAAAAACCATTACCTTTCAGCTCCTCTGTTTCGCAAACTTGACAATCAATCCGATAATAATTTCCAAAACATGATCTCGTTTTCCAAGCCATGCGGCGATGGGAAATAAAACAAAAAACAAAATAAGCGATGATCCAAACCCACCCATGATCATGTAATTGATTTCTCATCATTCAAAATTACCAGAATTTTGAAATCAGGTCAGAATAAATTTGTACCGGGAGAGCGAGCGAAGAGCTGAGGAGTAGCACCGAAGACTTGGTTGAATTTCTCCTTCAAGACGTCGAATCGTCGCGTAGCGTCTTGGAGCTGAGATCCTTCGCCGTAGACAGGCTCAAGGGACGAGAAGATCGGCACCGAGACTTCTTCCTGTTTCGCCATTTTTCTCAACACGAAATATTTTTCACACTTGTCACGAAATGTCTTACCTTTCGGCCATTATTATTTATTTCTTTCCGCTTCCACCGATCTGATTTATTGGTAAGATCTGTTAAGGAAGATCGCTTCCATTTATCCAATATCTTCTAAAGAATATCTTTGAATCTTATTTTATTGTATTTTTATTTTTTTTGAAGAAAAAGAAGAGGAAGAAGGATATTTGTGAATATCTTATCTTACTTATCCAAAATTTTGGATAAATAACACTTATTCTGTTATGTAAACAACTAATTTACGGTTGTTCAATATGGTTGAAAAATCAGGGGATTAATGAACTGCGATTTCGATTGGATAATTATGTAAAACACCTTGACTGTGAAATATACAGGTTTTAGGTCCGGTCCGTCCGGATTATTTACTGATTGGTCCAATTTTGCAGTTAATTACAGAAAGAAGAAGAAAAAAAAAAACGAGGTTCACAAAAAAGCCAATTTGACTTTTAATATCTGAAAAGATACTTTACGTGTAAAAGAGATAAAACTTCAGGGGACCAAAAAAAAAAAACTTTAGGAGGAGTAAAGAAGATGGATTTAAGTAACCACCATAACATACTTTAGGAGTGAAGAATATGGATTTAACCACCATAAGCTAAAACGTCTCACTTTGAAACCCTGTTTAATTTTGTTTTTCGCATCATTTTTTTTTTCTCCCTTTTATTAATTCTCCTCTAGTTCGAAAGGACTGAAACTGAACAGGCACTCGTATTCTTACAGATCTTATCATGTTTAAGAGTTATCAAAAACAGGAGGCAGTTAATCACCTAATTTAGATATAACACATCATCAATAAGAGTTTTCGTGCAAGATAATAAGAGGAAGCTAGAAAGGTAAGAAGAGGACAGCATGGCCATTCCCATGTGCTTCTTCACCCTACTTTTAGAGTCACTTTCTATTTTTTAAATATTTTTGCTTTTGTCATTTGCTTCTTCTTGTCGCTTAGTCATACTCCAATGTTCTTAATCATAAATTCGATTGCTTTATTAGTTGATAAGGTCCTATCAATGATTCTTGCAGCGCCAAATATCGTATTTTAAGTCAATGAGATCAAAGATAATTAGTTTATGAAAGGAAAAGGAGACACAGTATGTTATATTATATGTACATATAATATGTCGTAACATAAACTATTGGCTAGTCAATTGTGACTGGAGACTAAAGAGAAAAATGGATATATGAGCATAATTTTCAGTCTTTTGAAAAATCACAAATGTAAGAGTTGTAGACGATAAAAGAGGAAAAAACAAACAAACTTCATATATAGGATATACTAGGGAGGGACAGTAAAGTGACTAGATGATTGAATGACAGACCTGTCTCATCATTCTTCATTCAATGCATCAATCATTCTCTAATGCATAACCCTAACCATAATCAAAACAAATGTGTAATCCATTATTATGTCAAGTGAACAAAAAATTGAGCACCATATTTTACCTTTGGTAATCACAAATCTAAAGAGAAAACTCTATTTTTTTTTTCCACTTTATTGCAGTACAAAACTATTTCTTGCTAATTTCACATAAATAGTACATAAGATAATATCGTACATCGTAGGATTCAAAGTACACCAAAAGTTCCATATTGGTGTAGTCCAATCCAATTGTATCATATCTATGACTACATACATGATGTTACAGACCCATTTCCACAAACTGCAATAACGTAGATAAATCAATTAAATAGAAAGTTCCACTACGGTTCTTAATGGTAAATAACAACTACTCATAATGGTGAATATGTTAATATCTTGAATTTGACATGCGAGGAGGATCCGTTAATGTTGATTTAGTTTAACTCATTTCAAAATTTACTTTAATTGCAGCGAAGAAGAACAGCGGTTGGGAAGAGTAGTTACAGATTATACTCAAACCGAATTAATATTCTATGTACATACTATGTGGGGGTAATATATATGAAAGTTTTGGTGTACAGAGAGAGAGATGACAGAATCAAAGGACGAATATGGAAAAAAATAACGATATTTTAAAACCTCATCAAATCGGTGGAGGAGCTGAGCCTGAGCCGGAGGTTGAGTAGCTGGAGAGAAGCTCCGCTAGAGAGTTCATGACTCTGACTTGCATCTCCAGAGCCTGTATGTAATCAGTTGCTTCTTCTAGAATCACCGGTACGGATTCTTTCCTGCAACCGGGAACTAACCGGCCAAGAACACGAACTTTGCGGTTAACAGCCGGTAAACTCTTCTTATTCAATCTCACCACCGAGACGCTCCGTTTCCTCGATCTTCTGCTGCTTCCCGTCGAGACCACCGCGGTCATGGCGTGAACCGCCGTCGGTCTCGGCCGTTTCTGTTTCCGAAATTTCAGTTTGATCCGATTAGCTAGGATCGCTCTGCTCCAGAGCGTCCTTCCGCGAGCGGAAACGGCGAGAGCGCGATCGGCGGCTTCTCGGACGGCGTTTCCCCGTTTCTGAGCCGTCGGAGATGATGCCGCGGCGGCGGAGGAGGAGCTGAGACGGACCTGTTGCAGCGCCTGGATCAGCTTGGCGGAGTATATCCGTTGTTGCTTCTCGGATCTCCATCGCGCGTGGCTCTCAGCGGAGACGGAAGCTGCGCTTCTCCGAGACGATGCTGCGGAGGAAACAGAGAACCTCTTCTTCCTTCGGGCGAGATCTGTAGTACTGTGGTTTAAATTCGTGGCCGGTTCAGTATCTGAGATCAGCGACGCCATAACCAGATGATTTGGTTTTATCTCCTCACAGAATGATGAATGATGAAGCTCAATGAAATGATTATGAAACAAGAAATTGTTGAGAGAATATTGGAAGGGAAGGCGAAGAAGAGAAAGATATATAGGGAGAGGCAGAGAGAGAGGCATCGCGAGCAGTGGCAGTTACCAAACTGTGTCGTTTTGTGTATTTTGCTTCTTTTTTTTCTTTGATAAAAAAACACTACTGTATTGTTTTTTCTTTTGTTTCTTTCTGGCTTAGCCAGATAATTCTAGAAAAGTGGCATTTGAAATGCATGATTTAACAATTCGTGGAAAAGAAAACATTATTTTCAACGGAAGACTTGAAATAGTAAATTATAATTAAGTGGCTCTGTTTAATTGAATTATAAAAGACATCAATGTGGCTTGAAGCAACGTTTTTGTATAATATAAAGTTTTATCCTATGTATTATTTAATTAAAGACAGACATTCGACTTAAGACATAATGGTCACTTAACATTGTCAATATCTGACAAAATACTGTTGCCATTTTTCACAAAACATACATCAGAATAAAAAGAGATGTTTCTGTTTCATTTATAAGTACATACCATATTATACATTATCCATACGACAAAAAATGTCATAAATGCTTAGGAAACAAGATGGATGTAATCATGTAAGTAATTAGCGGGGGAAAAAGAGTTAAATTGAATGCAGCTATAGAAATGATACAAAGACTTTAGTGTCGGTAGGGCATCTATAATGATTGTTTCTCGATATGTTTAGGGTACGTTAGTTTCTTGTGCGGGGAGTTAAATGGGCTTGTTTTATATCCGAAGATGTTTAAGAAGAGAAAACCGATTTTTGGGGGGTAAATTAAAGAAAAAAATACATTGTATACGTCGTAAAGGCCGATTCTTTGGTGTTAAGGAGGAGGAAGGTAGATTCAAATGGGATAACGACGTGTAATACAACTATTGGAGAAAACTATTTGTGACTTTTAGTGGTCGTTTAATGGACTGACAAGGCAAAATAGAGGGGCCAAAAACTCAAACTTTGGATTTTGTATTCAGTGTAATGATTTCGTCAATTTCTAAACACTACTTTATACCTAAAGTAAAATACCAAACGAAATGCATGTGCGATGTAGGGTTAGTGGCACAGCCTCTCTTTAAGGCTTTTGCTTTTCTTTAATTTTTTTCCCTGTAAAGATCATTGAAATCAACTCGTTTATTTTGTATAAAGTTTTTGTGTTTATATGTATAAGTACATATTAAATTGATGAGTTAATGGTGGTGGCATTTGGGCCAGATATCCTGCTGAAAGGGAGCCTCTGATCTTCTCCATTTGGTAAATTTACACAACTTACTGTATTAAGAAATCTTAGGAGTAGAATGTGAGGGTGGAAATTGTATTAAAAACGGAGTATATATACTTTAAAATGACTTAAAGGGTTAATTTTTGTAGAAGTAATGTGGCATATTCTCTGTACCTTAGAAAGTTGTAAGTTGCAATGATTGCACATGACAAATTAGTACGAAAAATAAAACAACAAATTATATATATATATACCCAGTTATCCATTAAAGGGGCAACTTACAATAAAATAGTTTATCTGTCTCGAATTTAAGAATATCATTTCGTTTTAGAATCCAACCAAATTCATATACACATGATTCATTTTATTGGGTAATTATGCATTTATCTTTCGCGAAGGCAATCTAATGAAAAGTCTAGCTTATAAATTGAGTCGAGGGATATTTACCAAAATGGTTTTCGCTCCAAGTGAATAAAATGTGTTTAAGACTTTAGTATGGGTTTTTGTTATATATGTTTGATGTATGAGTTTTTTTAACATAATCAATGGAAAAGGTTGGAAAAGGGAAATTAACTATTAAGTATGATGAAGATGGCACGGAGATTGTCGGTGTGAAATTCATCTCGCTGTGGTTGAAAAAATACAGTGAATTTCGGTTGGATAGCGTTGGATCCATCTTAGTGATCCAGAGTGATATTAAACTGATTCACTGTATTTGGTGGTTAAAGTCTTTAGTGGTCTATTGACTTGGGATCATATGTATTGTATCTTGTGTTTGGATTAATGATAAGTTGATGTTGAGCCAAAAAAAAAAAAAAAAGATGGCACAGAGATTGCCTCCCTAATTCTAGACACCAAAGAACCCAAGTGCATGACGATGGGTGGAGATGGACTATTTTTAAAAAGTGAAGAAAAATAAGTTTAAGTATTGATGAGATAACGGATAATTGTTAATTATTGTTTTCACTTTTCAGAGGTCTAATTAAACCACGAGACAATACTAAAACGTTTTCAAAGGAGTACTTAATATCAATGACTCAGTGAGTAATATCTTGTTTTGGTAATTTTAATATCGACTAAACACTGTTCAGAGGAAAATACAAAATATACTTACCTTTATACGAGTAGATTTCATATATATCTTTTCCAACGTTTACATGCTTTGTTGCTAAAGAAGTAGTTGAGTTTGGTCCTGGTTTCACAGTGAGAGCAGCCAAATGACCCAAATCCTGTTTAAACAGCACAAATATGATTATTTTTAGATTACGTAGCCTAAACTGGAAGCATTTTGAAGCCTAACTCTTAAGTTGTTATCATTGTTTCCCCAACAACACTGCGCAAACGGGCAGGTACTTGAGAACCAATGACAATCATGTTTGTGGATCGGAAATCTGAATTTTCAATCCGTCGTGTGCCTTGATTTAATACATGTGAACAAGAAAATATCTTTTAATGGAAACTCGAAGTTGAAATTAAGACTTAGTTTCTCACAAAGAAATCCTTATTCAACCGAATGAACTATAGAAATGCCACGAAAAGTTAGCAAGAATAATCATAACCGACCATAGCTTATAATACAAAAGAGAAACCTATGGTCACCAACCCATGATTTAATCAATCTCAATGTCAAGAGACAGGGACAAAATCGATTGTTTATTAAAAAAAAAAAAAAAATACTGCATCTCCAATAATTGGTGCCCCCACTAATTTAAACCACTAAGCCGGTTTTTCCTTTAATCAGACATAAACTTTACTTCAAAAGTAAACCAACAAGAGCATTTTTTATCAACACATGCTACATATTAGTTTGTCGTTTTCTAGTAGCTTAGAAGGCCTACTACTATTGTTTGTTTTTCTTTTTCTAAAATTTGGACCTACTACTATTGTTTCCGGTTGAAAAACCAAAAAACCAGTCTGGATTATTCTGTAATTTTTTTTTTGTTTACAGGACTAGTTTCCGAATCCTAATACTTTGTATCATCATCCATACTGGATACTAAACCTAATCTAACACCTCCAAGAGTTTATTATAAAGATTTATGAGAGATCAAATCAAGCAATTACCCAAAAAGCTTCACAGGCTGGACTTTGCATAGCATTTGTCTGGCTTAATCTACTTAAAGTAAGGAACAGCTTACATAAGAATGGAAACAAAGGCTAGCACATGTCTTGGTAAGATCTAAAACCTATCAATTTGAGAATCACAAGAAAACAAGCTTGCTAAATATATGAAACAGAGCTATGTGCTGAACACATCAAAGTAGATTAGGATACTAGAGACATAAATGCCAAAGAAGCCTATGTATTGGATCTATGATGCAGAGAAGACTATCCATTTAGCTAACACGAGTCACCTTGGATTACAAGACCAAATTTCATATCACTTGTGCCAATAAAGTGTAAGGGATCATTCATTGGTTAGGAATAGACTAAACCAGCAGCTTATAAGGCGTACTTGCTGACTCACTCTCAGCCTACCAATGGATCTTGTAACTTTTAGACCACTTGGTTTGGGATTAGCATGTGTTATAGTTTTAACTTCCTATCATGAGGACTAAAGATACTAGTAGCAAACTCAAAATTCACAGCTGGGGTTCGTAAACAGAGATGAAACTTCAAATGACAGGTTAATATGACAAGAAGTTGTTGAAAGCAAATCAGTATGCAACCTCAATCCAATGAAACTATGGTATTATTTTATTATCATGTTACTAAAACGAAACCAGTATCATTATAATAAAGGTAAGAAATATGAAGCGAGTTACCTTATGATTCATTGATTGGAATCCTTCAAGTTGGAAGTGGTCCATAGTAGGCAACTTCCTTTCCTGAGCTGAAGAAGATGACAATCGCAGCTAAGATAGCCCAAAGGATGAAACTCAAAAGCACAATGCGGAATTTCCCAGTAACATTTCCATCGATCCAGTTACTTTCTCCAGAAATGTCAACTGAAGAGATCAGTTTCTTCAGCTCATTGATCTCCGAGCGCAAGGACTGCACAGAAGCAGGCAAGTCCGCAATTGACTGGATCCGATCAGTAGAAGAAGCGTCAATGTGGAAATCCTTATGAGTAATGGTTGAAAGTGGAGATTCAACAGTCGGAAGACAAATCTCTGGCGTTGATAGCAGATCTAGGCTCGATCCTTGAATTACACTCTGAGGAGAAACAACAAAATACGAATCATTAAACAGTCTCGAAACACACAAACGGCTGCGATTGAGCTCGAATTGTTCTTATCCGTTATCAAGCACATATGACATATCAAATCGAATCAATTTCAAAAAAAAATTTCTGATCTGATCTGAGCGGATCTGGAATTTTTCAAAGCAACAGAAGAGAAGACTGTGACGGAAACGAAACCTAATAATAACGTGAGGGAAGCATACCTCGCCCTCGGAATCAGAGATCGCACCAGAGATCGGAGTAAAATCCATCGGATCCTTCGTGTTTTCCACTGATAATTCGGAAAAGGCTTCGCTCTGTCTCTTCTCCGCAAACTTCAGTCCAGAGAAGGAAATGTGATTGAAATCTCAGTAGTACGGCGGAGGAAGAAGAAACAATGGCGATTTAAGAATTGATGAGATCAGATTACCTTTCGATTCTTCAGCTCGGAATCCTTGAGCCTCTTAGCTCCAGAATCTGATGAGCGCGCGAAGTTTTTCCTGGGAATTTGAATTTCCTTCATCTCTCTCTCTCTCCAGCAATTTCAAATTTGGAGGTTGCGACTGTTTTCGTAACAGCGAACACTGTCAACAAAAGATATTTGTAGTACGCTACTTACATGGGCTAAGAGCAGATATTTATCAAAGGCCCAGCCCAATATAGATCGTTCTTGCTCACCAGATCCGGTTTTGGTTATTGAAATTACGAAAGTCGAATTAAAAAGCAGAGAAAAATACAACCAACGGTTCGGTTTTGGTTATCAGCCGGTTGGATGCGTGGTTCGAAAACACGGCAACTGGAGAGATAGCTTTAGCCTCTAGGGTTTCTTGTTGAAGCTCAAAAACACATTCGAACCTTAAAATCTCTGTAGCAGGAGACTTCATTAACCGAAACTCAAGAGGAAGAAACAGAGAGAGAGAGAGAGAGAGAAGAGTTAGAAGCAATGGAGGGAACAGAGGAAGCTGGGGCGGAGATAACGGTCGATTCAAAAGACTTACAGCAACAAAGCAAAGCTCTCGACAAGCTTACCGATCGAGTAGAGGATCGCCAGCTCGACTCGTCTCGTGTTCAATCGGTTTGTTGTTCTCTCGTCCTTTACAGAGACTGATAATTTCTCCCTGATATCTTGGATTCGGGAGAAATTAGGAAATCTGATATTCTTTTTTTTTGTATCTCAATTAGTAAATTGATTAAGCTTACAAGGTCAGTATCGTGTTTTCAGGCTATGGCTTCGATTGCTGCTTCTAGGGAGGCTGATCTAAATGCTAAGAGATTGAGGTAAAAAGTCTTAGCCTTTTCCGTGTTCTAAATTCTGGGAAAGGAGTCAGAAGCTAGATCATAAGTCAAACCCGTTTGTTTCCGATCATAGACCAGATGACTAGATTTTCCAAGAGCGTAATAGCATTTCCGATCATAGAAAAGTGTAATGTAGTATGTTCTTGTTTCCTAAATTATTGCTTAATTGTGCTGCAATATGCTCAAATGAGATACGTGGCAGTTAATAGTTTACGAGTCAATATCAGCTTTTGGCAAAGATGTGAAGATAGGACTAGTTTTTTCGCATATTCTGTGTCATATTTGATTGACAAGTTGGTGGAACTTCATGTAGGGAGAAGGAACTGGCTTCTGTGAAGATCAATGCTGCAGATGTTGAGATTATTGTTAAGGAACTCGAGGTTAGCTTTTTTTTTTTCCTTCTATATACATCACAAGCTTCTTATGCATGAAACATTTAGTCTTATGCCTTTGTGCAAAAAGTTCTAAAGCTTGTGACCACTGTAGCTGGAAAAGAATGTGGTGGAGAGAACTCTAAGGGAGCACAAAGGCGACGCGGTTGCTGCAACTAGGGAGTTGCTTTCGAGATATCCTCTTTGATG
Source organism: Noccaea bulbosa (assembly GCA_900406535.1). Taxonomy (NCBI): domain Eukaryota; kingdom Viridiplantae; phylum Streptophyta; class Magnoliopsida; order Brassicales; family Brassicaceae; genus Noccaea; species Noccaea bulbosa. The sequence continues at coordinate 44,322 of OVBJ01000145.1, read as the reverse complement.
GACCAAGACCGGCTTTTACTTTCAAGTTCTTTTGTGTGTGTGTGAGGTTGAGAGTATCCACATACGAATATTTAAATTGAGCTCAAAGTTTCTCAAGATCAACTTGCATTGCTGTTTCTACCTGAACTCTGAAGTTTCAATCATATTATCAAGATCTANTTTTTTTCTTTTTTTTTTTTTTTTTTTTTGTCACATAGAATGATGTTGCTTATCAGCTTGGTCTTGTGGTACTGTTATAAACTTGTGATATATTATCGCAACATTGTGCTTGCAAGGCAAAACAAAAGAAGTTGAAAGCAATCCATCAAAAGAAGTTGAAAGCAATCCATCATCCGTGTTTCTAATGATCGCAAGAAAAATCATAAATGTCTGCTTCAAAAGAAACAAAGAAAAATAATTCTCCAATGATACGTGATGTGGCAGTATTCACTCATTCCAACTCCCTTTCGTTCATCCTGTACAAACCATCAAATGGTTCTACTAAAATTGTCACATACATATAAAATAAAATGCATATAATCATTAATATATAGAGATGCAAGTATCTTGCACACCTACCCAACTAATACATATATTCAAGCACGTGACGTTTTTGCAATCAACATCAAATCATATCTGAAATCCCTTTCACGCACTTTCTTTAAGCAGAAACCAACCACCACAATTACACTAACCAGCCTGGGCCATACGTTTCTTTTGGCAGTTTGTGTAATGACCCAAACCCATCACACATCACTTACTGCTTTTTAGTCCAGCCCCAGAATTCTAGTGGCCGTCTCTGCTCATCAATCTCCTTCACGTTGTAATTACACCCACCCCTTGTTGCCGCTCAAAAACAGACCAGTTATCTTATTTTCATGAACGTCTTTGACTCTTCAAGCGGCGTCTTGAGGAACAAAGGGGTAAACTTTTGTTTAGTTATCCTTTAGAAGAGAGTTGTCAAGTAAAGCAGCACGAGTGGCTTGGAACTGTATTGTGTACTTTCTTTGCAGGTCTCTTAGTTTCTCCATCAGTTCTTGGAATGTGGGTCTCAGTTTCGTATCACTGTTGTGTTGGACAAAACCATAAAGAAACACAAATTCAGCAGTAGCTGTGATATAATGTTGACCATCCAAATCAATGGTACAAGATTATAGTCTTTTAGCAAGAGATATGTTCATTTACCTGTGCCAACAGCTCTCCATTATTGAGATCCAGCGAGGATCAACGTCTTTTGGAATTTCCAACCTCTGGTTCATGAACCCCACAGCTCCGATCACCTGCACATATTTCAAGTAAGCATCTCTTCATATTTGATTTGGAGACGCTTTCTTTTCATCCTTCAATCGCTCTCAAATAGGATACCTGCATTGAGTTGAGAGTTTCCCATGGGATCTTCTCTGTGGCAAGCTCCCATAGTACGACTCCAAAGCTGTAAATATCAGACCTGTATCAAACAATTAGAAGAGCTAGTTAGTGACTGAGTCTAGAAACACAAAGTATAACCAAGGGAACATAACCAAACAGAACACAAGACTATACTTCTCATCAGCAGACTCATTTCGAAGAACTTCTGGTGCCATCCATTGAGGCTGCACAGCAAGTAAAATGCCAAAATTAAGATCACAGTGAAAGTTGGCTATAAATCAGGTTTCAAATCGATAAGAATCTAGGATAAGTACCGTTCCCTTTCCGGACTTGCTGGATAGGTATGTCTCATGCTTGATACGCGAAAGACCAAAGTCAGCTACCTGTTAGAGATATCACTGTAAGTTGACAACGTTACTGGTTCCAATTTGGAGATCTGGAGTCTCACTTTTCCAGTTCATTCACATAACATGATTATTTTTTATTCTAAATCTTCATTTTCGAATACGAAAGCTATATAATCAGTTTGAAGATGGAAAGCTGTTATTCATCTAAGCCAAAGAAATTTCAAGATAAAGATCTTACCTTAACGGTCCAGTTCCTGTCTACCAGCAGATTTGATGACTTCAGATCACGATGGATGATGGGTGGACTACAACAGTGAAGATAATTCATACCGCGAGCCTGTGTGAAGAATCATGTAATATGCTGGATGAGATGTACGTTGACTGAGTCAAATAGAGGGGAAAAGAAGGATCACAAGAAAAATACAAAAGTAATATAGCAGCTTATACTTAGAAAATTTTACGTGCAATTGCCAATGATCAAAGAAACAGATAAATCACAGGTCAAATGAATGTATAACTAATACTCACAATGTCCAAGGCCATATGGATACGCCGCCTCCAATCTAGTTTTGACGTGCTCCTCTGTAGTAGACGGAAGAGACTCCCACTGCAAATAGTATTTTAGATGATTAGGGGCATGGATCAGAGATATCGCTTGAAGGCCAAAAAGCACAGAGAAAGTGAAAATAGTAACCAAAAAAGATAAGACCGAACCGTGGAAGGAACTCTGACACTATACAGAGACGCTGAGGTGAAGTCACAGCTCCCATAAACAACAGGACGTTAGGATGTCTAAGTCTTTTCATCAATAATACCTTCATAATAAAACAAGACCAACATAAATGATTAAGAATTTGGATCAGCTGACAATGATTTACTTTCAGTGAGCTGCAGTTTGTACGTGAATATGCCCTAATATAGAAAATTGTTTTTGTTGAAGAATCAACCTGACTACTAAGATATGAAAGATAGATTTCAGATGTTGGCTCTACTAAAAACCAATAAAAATGTCAACTATCTTTTGCCAACAGACACGCAGAGCAATCGTTATGGAGAAAGTATTGAACTATACCTCTTGTCTAAAAGATTGTATGACCTCTTCTGAATATTCTTGTTTGGAGAAAACTTTTACAGCCACATCCTGCGGTGACATTACCAGCTCTTAATTAGACAGATCATGAACATGCAATTTTTTTTGTTTTTATGATGGAAGCGTGTATAAATCAACAGATGCATAATCTACAATATCACAAGAAGCCAAAAACGTACAGATCCAAACCAGAGACCGTGATAGACAGTTCCACATGAACCTGTAAAAATATAAAATGACTGCATGTTAGCAGAACGGAGACAGAAGATCACGTAAAATGATGTAATAAAGAATGGATGTGCAAGGCAAACGAGATATAAATACCTTGTCCAATTTGTTCTCCAATTATCAAATCATCCCATAAAATTTCATATTCTAAGCAATCGCTATCAGTATCAACCTTGTTCATAACACTGCTGCTGGTACTCCCACAGCTACTAGCGCTGCTTGTGCTGTTTGCATTTACAGAGGAAGACCACAAACTAGTAGCCTCATTATTGATAGGCTTATTACTTTCAAAGGTATGGGTTTCAGACCTAACAACAGAAGAGGGATTAATCTGGTGAGACTCATCTTTCCCTTGTTCATTCTGTACCCAAGGCCATACCGAATGAGTAGGCTTTCCTTTTGACCCTTCCTGCTCATTCCCTTTCCATGGCCATGACAAACCTTTCTTTACCATCCATTCTTCTGCTTTTGAGGTAATAACCTTACAGATTGCAGACTTTCCATCATTCTCATCATTGGAATCTTTGAAGGGTTTCGAAGGAAACTTCTCATCGTGACATGTGAAAACACCAAAAGGAGATTGAACAAAATCCCCTCTTGGTGTGCTGGCACCACTTGATGCTGCATCGTCCCTGTGATCTGAATGATGACTATCTCCACTGCCACCTTCAGAAAGTACAGCACCATTATCACCTGCTCGCATTTTTGACCTGACCTTGTTGCTCACCTTGGATGCCTGTAATTTCAACACTAGTCAAAATATGCAACAGCAAGCGAAAAGGTGAGAATATGCAACCAAAAACGGAACTAACCATATCTGATAACTTTGATGCAATAGCAAGTTGTATAGGCTGATCAGAGTCAAGGCCAAGTTTCGATATAACAGCTCCTTTGGAGTCCAAACCAAGCTTAGAGGCAAAACTATTCCTTCCAGAAATAGAGCTCGTTTGACCTTCTTGGGACTTTAATTTCGCCAAAGACTCTCTCGGATTCAGATAAGGCGCCGTGTTACTTGTGATACAGATGATCCCAATCAGAGTACCGTCATCATCATAGAAAGGGGAACACGTAGTGACAGCTGCAAATCTCTCCCCAGATTTGCTCTTGACAGGAAACTCACCAGTCCAGCTCTCTCCACGAACACAACGTCGAGCAATATTCATTGCAAAGGCAGCATCCCGATCATCTGCAATTACATTAATTGGATTCTCCCCAAGTGCTTCTGCAGCTGAGTAACCATAAAGCTTCTCCGCCATGGCATTCCTGCAACAATCATGTCATCAAATCGGAATCTGAAGACATAATAACAGATTACAGAAAATACTAGAATTGAACAATGCACATCGTATTTCCTGACTAAAGGAATCAAATCCACATTCTACCATCTCACAAGATGGAACTACTCACCAAAAGATTATTCGCATGTTTAGATCGAAGGCATGAACGGCTTGTGCCATAGACTGCAAAATGTTCAAATACTGTTTATCCGAGAACTTCCCGGCCGATGGTCCCGCGCCACCTACTCCAGGTCTCAAATTCGTCGAATCCTGGATACGGCTTTCCTTCCGCAACGGCGAAGCGTGACGAAACGAGGCGGCACCGCTCTTCCTCCACGCTGGAGCTCCCTCGCCGATGTTTCTCCTCGCCGGACGATGCGGGGACACCGAATGCGATCGCTGCCTAAGCTCCGTCGATACCTTGAGCCTAGACATCTCCTGCTTTAGATGCTCCTGACTTTCCTCAAGCTCTAGTATCTTCTTCAGCAGCTCCTCCGCAGGTGGAGTCTCCATTGCGCTCGGATAAACCGAAACCCTACCAGAGAACACGTAACACAAGTCTAGCCTCGGAAAACGGAGATCAAATCTGAAGCTAAACCCGAGTTGAATCGGGGATCGTTCGAGTTGAATCGGAGCTTGAACAAGCTGTTAAACCATTCTTCTGAATAGGGATTGATTTGATTTGATTTGACTATGGAAATGGAAGAGAGATTGACTGTCTCTCGCTCCCGAAGCAAAGATAACGAATTTTCTCTCTCTGGAAAGAAAAAAAATGGAATTGAAGAATTGAACGCAAGAAATGTTCTACGGTCCCAAGCAGTCAACAATAATGGAAACTTTCCTCGCTTATCTTTGCTTCTTCTGATTCGCTTTTTCTGCTTGAACCTTTTTTCCATTTTGTTTTTTTTTTCCCCATTTATTCAGTTTCGTTTTTGCTACTTTTGATATTTTTGTGGTTTGTTTATTTTTATCTGTATATACGCAAATCATAAATTTATTTTTAGTCGTTGTATCTGATTTGGACTGAATCTGGATTAGGTTATTTGCAAGAAAATTATCCTGGATTAGATTGTATAAAAAGTTGATTCCTGTGGTTTGGCTCCAAACTATCTACAAAAAAAGGTATATGGATTGATTTTCTCGGATTTTTGAGGGTCCTGTGTTTGAAAAGGATTGTTCATGGATGTGCCCTATTTTGGATATGGACTGATTAAGGGTGTGCCTTATTGTCATACTTCATTTGGATAAGTCTAAGTCATATATATATATATACAAATGTTATATACTTTGCACTAACTGAATACAGAATTATAAAATAGTTGGAGAATAAAAGTTACTATTTAGTAGGTAATATATAGAAGATATATTTAATCATTTGTAAGTTTCCAATTTATCATTTAATAAATGTTCTCTTGTAAATGATCTATGTTCAGTAAAATTACGTTCTTAAAGACCTAAAAGAATGTTTGCGCAAAAAAAAAAAAAAAAAAGACCTAAAAGAATGAAAAGATTACATACCAAACTCGGTATTTGTATGCCGATATCCAACAAATCTAGAGTAAAGTCCTTCCTAAATGAACAACTACGAAGAGCAAATATTTCATGCGGTGATATGGACGACTCTTCTTGTTTGTGCTTGCCATAAGACGAAGTACGTGGTTTTTATTAATTGAGCACCCAACAACATGTTAATTAAATTACTTGTTTTTAATGAGCACTATATCACATGCGTGTTTGTTGTGGTACCTAACTAATTGTTAGTTGTTTTTAATGAACGTGTTTTTCCTTAATATATTTTTCTTAAAGTTTGGTTCTAAAGTCCTGATAAGTGTCGTTTGTGTATACACATCTGATGAAAAAAAAAAAAAAATCATGATTGTAGTAGAAACGCTAGTATGTGATGTGAGAGCTTTATATTATACTTATTAAATTTTGGCTTTGTAACATTTATTGAAAAGGTTGTGTACTTTTCTTCGTGATTTGCTATAAGTAACCTCGATTTGGGATAAATTCAATTTCACAAATCACCATTTCAAAAGCTCAAACTCTGTCATGTTTACAACATCTTTATGTCCACGGTAAGGTCTTTTTGTGGATCAGGTGATAAATTTTGAGAGATAACAAACCATATTGCAAAATTAACAAATTATAATGTTAATTGTCTCTCGTAAACTTTCGTCAATATATAACCTGTTAAACCATATCCAGAAACTTGTCTACTTTATATACTTTTAATTTAAATAAGAAGGTCTGACCAAAACTTCCGAATGTAGAGAAAGAGAAAAGAGGAGGTTGGCCGGTTCTATTTTATTGGTACTCGACAATTTGTTGCTTAGGAAGATACAAACAAAAATACAATCACTTGACAAAATCATAATACGTAAGAAAGATAAATGTGTCAAGAGAGTGTTGTTCTCACGACTAAAATCCACAACCATAAGCAGAGGAACTTCTACATCTTTCTTTTTAGTTTATTTCATATTTTACCTAACAATCCGTGCAACAATTTACTTTCAAATTTTATGGTAACGGTTAAATGATTATTATCCGATGAAAAACAAAAACGTAACATTGTCATCCTAATCAACCACAAACAATATTTTCGTCACGTTTTTTTAATATCAAAGTAAAAACACAAACTTAAAAATTCTAAATAACGAGAACAATAATTATCAAATTGAAAAAGGAGATAATGTGGACTTCAATATTGCAATGCAATCGCTATCTAATGTATGTCGGCCAAAATATCAGCAACTCACTCGTCTTTTTATATTGAAAATTGTTGTTGTCCTCTTTTCTTGCTGAGATCATTTGTTCTTCATCAATAAATGCTAACTTGCGAAGGTGGCATAGTTTCCGTTTGCTATATGGATATGACCGGTTCAAAATTATTAGTTTCTTTAGTAAACTTAAAGTTTAATAACTTATCGTCCAAGAAAAAGGAGAAAACTAGAAGTCTAGAACATCGTAGATATATTGAAAAATGGGAACTTGGGTGTTAAAACCCAGAAAGATTTGGGAAATCACGAACAGATTATAATACTGTTCGTATAAAATCAAAAATAAAGACTAATTGGAGATTTGGAGGGGAGGGAATAATAAGAATTTTAAGATGACAAGAAGTGACTAGTGATTTGATTACTTGGTGTACAAGACATCTTCCCATGCGTATCGGTTCTGAGTTCTCTTCTGAGCGAACATGATGGATGTGCCCGGTTAGGAGAGTTACCCAATTAAACCGAGGGATGGAACGAGGACGAAGAGGCTTGTTGAGATAACCGAGCTGGACGATCTCGTCAAGCTCTTGCTTAGTGAACATCCCACTTCCAGGTACTAAGGTTTTTGCCTGGTCTTGCTGTTACAATGGTATCAATGGTATTGTGAGCGTTGGAGACGCATGTACCGTGATCAGCACACGTCTGTATGCAAATCTGTTCATAGACAAGGCAGATTCAATCTCACTACCTGTTAGTGTTCAATATTTGTGTCATGACGTAGAAAGTTAAGCAAAGAAATGGAACCTCAATGAATTTGGTACAGTAACAGGGAAGACTACGTTTGAGCCATATGACAGAAATCACATCTCCTACGCCATAACCTTGTTTTATGATGGAAGACATTGGCACACCCTGCCCAAACAGACCAATTCTCTATCGTTCTTCGTTTTAATGAAGAGTCTTTGAGTCTTGAAGAACGAAAAATGGCATAAGAGACAAAAGGTCAAGGCCGTCAACTTTTGTTCTGTTTAGTCGTCCGCGTCCCTGAGGTTGTCAAGTAAAGCAGTACGCGCCGCTTTGAATTGTATTGTGTACTTTCTTTGCAGGTCGATTAGTTTCTCCATCAGTTCTTGGAATGTGGGTCTCAGCTTTGTATCGCTGTTGTGTTGGACAAAACCATATAGAAACACAAATTAATGTCAGCATATTAGCTGTGAAACATCTAAATCAAAGAGAACCATAATTACTATAGAAAATATATATTCTTCTAGCAAGGATAATGCGGCGTTCAATATGCTGATTTACCTGTGCCAGCAGCTCTCAATTAACGAGATCCAACGAGGATCAATATCCTTTGGAATTTCCAGCCTCTTGTTCATGAATGCCACAGCTCCAACCACCTACAGGTATTTTAAATGAAGATTCTGGTTATTATAAAGCAAAACATGTCGTTTATAAATCAAAATTTCCCTAATAATTGATTACTATGACCAATTGCCATTTGGAGTCGCTTTCTTTTTATCGTTCTATCGTTCAGAAAGATACCTGCATTGAGTTGAGAGTTTCCCATGGGATCTTCTCTGTGGCAAGCTCCCACAGTACTACTCCGAAGCTGTAAATATCAGACCTGTATCAAACAATTACAAGAGCTAGTTAGCGACTGAGACTAGAAACACAAGTAACATGGGGAACAAAATGAAACAGAACACAAGACTATACTTCTCATCAGCAGACTCATTTCGAAGAACTTCTGGTGCCATCCACTGAGGCTGCACAACAGTTAAAAAGCCAAAATCCACATCACTGTGAGAGGTTCACTAGTACAAATATGGTTTCAAGAGTCTAAGATAAGTACCGTTCCCTTTCCGGACTTGCTGGTTAGGTATGTCTCATGCTTGATACGCGAAAGACCAAAGTCAGCTACCTGTTAGAGATGTCACTGTAAGTTGACGACGTTACTGGTTCCAATTTGGAGATCTGGAGTCTCACTTTTCCAGTTCATTCATATGAAATAATTTCTTATCTAATCTTCATTTTCAATTTAGAAAACTATATAATCGGTTTGAAGATGGAAAGTTATTATTCTATTCATCTTGATCACGGTAAACCAAACGTATTTCAAGATAAATATGTTACCTTAACGGTCCAGTTTCTGTCTACAAGCAGATTTGACGACTTCAGATCACGATGAACGATGGGTGGACTACAACGGTGAAGATAATTCATACCGCGAGCCTGCGTTAGGAATTAAATAATCTGAAGTATGAGATGTACTGTGTCATATAGAGAGGAAAAGAAGGATCACGTCAAAGGTCTGAGCTTCTCTATATGATCATAGAAATGGGAGCATCAAACGTCTAATGAACTATATAGTAATACTCACAATGTCTAAGGCCATATGAATACGTCGCCTCCAGTCCAGATTTGACGTTCTTCTCTGCAGTAGACGGAAGAGACTTCCACTGCATATTTTAACTCGAATATTTAGGGCCTTGGGGGTATGTCTTGAAGGCCAAAATACACAAAGACAGTGAGAGTACGTGGTAACCAAAAGAGATGAGACCGAACCGTGGAAGGAACTCTGACACTATACAGAGACGCTGAGGTGAAGTCACAGCTCCCATAAACAACAGAACATTAGGATGCCTAAGTCTTTTCATCAACGATACCTTCATAGTAAACAAGACCACTATAAAATAATTAAAAAAGTTTAGATGTTCGCTCTACTAAAGACCAATAAAAACTGTCAACTGTCTTTTGCCAAAACTACACTCACAGCGAATCAGTATGGATGACGGATTTAAAACATTACCTCTTGTCTAAAAGATTGTCTGAGCTCTTCTGAATATTCTTGTTTGGAGAACACTTTTACAGCTACCTCCTGCGGTAACATAGCGACCCTCAATAAGACAGATCTCTGAACTTGCAAATTTTGTTTTATCATGGCAGAGTGAATAAATCAACAAATGCATATTCTACAATATCACTAAAAGCCAAAAACTTACAGATCCAAACCAGAGACCGTGATAGACTGTTCCACATGAGCCTGTAAAATGGAAAATTACAGGAGCATGTTAGCAGAACAGAGACAGTATATCACACAAAACTAGTAAAATGTATATGATGTAATAAAGAATGGATTTGTCTGGCAAACGAGATAATCTGTTTAAGAGAATGATGTACCTTGTCCAATCTGTTCTGCAATTGTCAAATCACCCCACAAAATTTCATCTTCCAAGCAATCGCTACCTGTAACAACCTTGTTCGTAACACTGCTGGTGGTTCCACAGCTACTACGGCTGCTTGTGTCGTTCGTATTTACAGAGGAAGACCACAAACTAGAAGCCTCGTTATTGGTAGACTTATTACTTTCAGACTTCACACCAGAAGAGGGATCAATCTGGTGAGAGCTATCTTCCTGCTCATTCCCTTTCCATGGCCATGACAAACCTTTATTTACCATCCATTCTTCAACTTTTGAGGTGAGAACCTTATGGATTGCAGACTTTCCATCACTCTCATCACTAGACTCTTTAATGAGTTTCGAAGGAATCTTATCATCGTCATATGTGAATACACCAAAAGGAGGAGTAATCAAATCCACTGTTGGTGTGCTGGCACCACTTGATGCTGCACCATCCCTATGATCCGAGTGATGAATGTCCCCACTGCTATCACCTGGTCGCATTTTTGACCTGACCTTGGACGCCTGTAAGTTTAACACTGAGTCAAAATATGCAACAAGAAGATCAAAAGATGAGGATATACAACCTTATAAAACAGAACTAACCAAATCTGATATCTTTGAGGCTATAGCAACTTGGATCGGCTGATCAGAGCCAAGGCCAAGCTTCGAGGCAAAACTATTCCTATCACCTTCTTGCGCCTTTAATCTAGCCAAAGAGACTCTGGAGTGCTTATACGGTGCAGCGTTACTTGTGATCGAAATGATCCCAATAAGAGCACCGTCGTCATCATAAAATGGGGAACACGTAGTGATAGATGAAATCCTCTCCCCAGATTTGCTCTTGACTGGGAACTCGCCGGTCCAGGTCTCCCCACGGAGACAACGTTGAGCAACATTCATGGAAAATGCAGCATCCCGATCATCTACCAGAATATCAATTGGGTTCCTCCCAACTACTTCTGCAGCAGAGTGCCCATAAAGCTTCTCCGACATGGCGTTCCTGGAAGAATCATGTCATCGAATAATGGAATCTGAAAACATACTAGTGGATTTCACAAGATCCAACTACTCACCAGAAGATAATTCGCATTTTTAGATCGAAGACATGAACAGATTGTGTTATCGACTGCAAAATATTCAAATACTGTTTATCGGTGAACTTCCCGGCAGATGGCCCCCCGCCACCTGCTCCATCTCTCGGATTCGACGAATCCTGGATACGTCTCTCCTTACGCAAGGGCGGCGAAGCGTGACGACCCGAGGCGGCGCTCCGTGTTGGAGTTCCCTCGCCGATGTTTCTCCTCGGAGGCCGATACGGCAAAACCGAATGCGATCGCTGCCTAAGCTCCGTGAGCCTAGACATCTCCTGCTTTAGATGCCCCTGGCTTTCCTCTAGCTCCTTCGCAGGTGGAGTCTCCATTGCGCTCGAAAAAAAATGAAACTCTACCAAAACACGGAACACAGCTCTAGCCTCCGAAAAAACGGAGATCAAATCTGAAGCTAAGCGAGTTGAATCGGGGACTGCTCGAGTTGAATCGGACGTTGAAGGTAAACCATGTCAAATTTCTTGTCTCAGTCTCTATCTCTCGCTGTCTCTCTCGAAGATGGAATTTGATTTGAAGAGACGTTTAAAGGTCCATCCGAAGCAGTCAACAGAAATGGAAAGGGTCGTCGCTTCCGGAAATTCTGAGCGGAGAGAGATAAAGGAAAGAGGAAGTTGGCCGGTTCGATTTTAATTGGTACGCGACAATTTATTAGGGTTACGCAGACAAAACCAAATATTACAATCACTTGACAAAATCATAATACGTATGAAAGATACTGTGTAGTGTGCGAGTACTGTTCCCAACTTGAAGGATTACGCAACAAGCCAGAAAATATCAAAGTGTAAAGGTTCTATTCAAAGTTGGCACAAAATTGCATACTACTGTGATTCTGTGAACCCCCACCGCTTCAACACGCATGCCGGCCAAAATATTAGCAACCAACTCACCTTTTTATATTGAGATAATATTTTATCTTTTTTTAGTTCTCCACGTCTCCACTAATAAATGCAAACTTGCTAATGTGGCATAGTTTCCGTTGAAATTTGGATGAAACCAGTTGAAGCTTTGGTTTTTTCTAGAAAACTAAAATATTCAAAATCTTATCGTCAATCTTTTGAAAGACTTCGCAGTAACGATAGATTTTTGGGATATCACAACAGATAAAAATAATTTTATGTAAAAAAATTCAGAAAGAAGTACTGAATTATGGTTTGATTGTTTGGTGTACATAAAAGACATCATTTTATGGTTGTTGGTACAGTGGTTGCTTCAAGCTCTTGTGATCGAATGCGTGCCTGCAACAATTTATTCATACATAATTTCGAGGATCAATTCATATCAAACTGCTTCAAGAACAAGATATATGGTTGAGCGTCGACCGAGGACGAAGAGAGGCCGTTAAGATAACCAATCTGGACGTTTTCGTCAAGCTATTGCTTAGTGAACATTCCACTTCCATCAAGATGGTCCAAGAAGAGAGATCCAAAGGGTCCCTCGGCGCTGAGTATGAGGTTGTTGGCTTTAGAGAATGTGTATGGGTATTCCATTTCCATGACTTCACTGAAGGGTCAACTTTTGTTTAGTTTACTTGTCCTTGAGGAGAGGGTTTGTCACTTGTCAAGTAAGGACTCACGAGTCCCTTGGAACTGTGATGTGTACTTTCTTTGCAGGTCTCTTAGTTCCTCCATCAGTTCTTGGAATGTGGGTCTCATCTTTGTATCGCTGCCGTGTGAGACAAACCAAAATAAAAACACAAATTATAAATCAAGAAAACCATAGTAATTAAAAGGTTATATTCTTTTAGCAAGGCAGATGCGATTTTCAATATGCTAATTTACATGTGCCAACAGCTCTCGATTAATGAGATCCAACGAGGATCAATGTCCTTTGGAATTTCCAGCCTCTGGTTCATGAACCCTACAGCTCCGATCACCTGCACATATTTGATTTGGAAATACTTTCTTTTGTCATTTGGAAACACTTTCTTTTCATCGCTCTCAAAAATGATACCTGCATAGAGTTGAGAGCTTCCCATGGGATCTTCTCTGTGGCAAGCTCCCAGAGTACCACTCCAAAGCTATATATATCAGACCTGTATCAAACAATTACAAGAGCTAGTTAGCGACTGAGACTAGACTAGAAACACAAGTATAACCAAGGGAACATGATGAAACCGAACACAAGACTATACTTCTCATCAGCAGACTCATTTCGAAGAGCTTCTGGTGCCATCCATTGAGGCTGCACAACAGGTAAAAAGCCAAAATCCACATCATTATGAAGGTAGACTACTAGTACAAATATGGTTTAAAGAGTCTAAGATAAGTACCGTTCACTTTCCGGACTTGCTGGATAGGTATGTCTCATGCTTGATACGCGAAAGACCAAAATCAGCTACCTGTTGTAGAGATATCACTGTAAGTTGACGACGTTCCTAGTTTCACATAAGAGATCATTCATTTTTAAATGTAAATCTTCATTTTCGTTTACGAAAGCTACTTATATAATCAGTTTGAAAATAGGAAGCTATATATTATATATCTATGTTACCTTAACGGTCAAGTTCCTGTCTACAAGCAGATTTGACGACTTGAGATCTCGATGGATGATGGGTGGACTACAAGAGTGAAGATAGTTCACACCGCGAGCCTGTGTGTGAAAGATTATGTAATACGATTGTACGATCACAAGACAAATACAAACAAGTAATCAGATAGAGAAGCTCATACTTAATGTCAATGATCATCCAAAACGGGTAAATCAGATATCTAAGAAGGTATAACTAAAAACTCACAATGTCCAAGGCCATATGAATACGCCGCCTCCAATCCAGTTTTGACGTTTTCTTCTGCAGTAGACGAAAGAGACTCCCACTGCAAACGTAAACAGAGATATGGCTTCAAGGCACAAAAACACAAAGACAGTGAAATTAGAACCAAGCAAAGATAAGACCGAACCGTGGAAGGAACTCTGACACTATACAGAGACGCTGAGGTGAAGTCACAGCTCCCATAAACAACAGAACATTAGGATGTCTAAGCATTTTCATCAATGACACCTTCACAGTAAAGTAAGATTAATATACTATGGCTTAGAAAATCTACCAAAAATGTCAACTATCTTTTGCCAGAACAAGAGTTAGATTAAAAAAGATTACCTCTTTTCTAAACGATTGTATGAGCTCTTCTGAATATTCTTGTTTTGAGAAGACTTTTACAGCAACATCCTGCAGTAACATTAGCAACTCTCAATAAGACAGATCTCTCTTCTTGCAAAAATTTTCATCATGGAAGCGTGAGTAAATCAACATATGCATGTTCTACATGCACTGTCACAAGAAGCCAAAAACGTACAGATCCAAACCAGAGACCGTGATAGACAGCTCCACATGAACCTGTAAAATGGAAAATTACTGGGGCATGTTAGCAGAACAGAGACAGAATATCCCACAAAATTAGTAATGCTATTATAAAGCTGTTTCAAGAGAACAAATGACCTTGTACAATTTTATCTCCGACTGTCAAATCATCCCATATAATTTCATAATCCAAGCACTCGCTATCTGGATCAACCTTGTTTATATCGCTGCTGCTACTAGTGTTGCTTGTGCTGTTGGTATTTGTAGAGGAAGACCACGAACTAGAAGCCTCCTTCTTGCTAGGCTTATTACAACCAGAGGGATTAATTTGGTGAGACTTATCTTTCTCTTGTTCATTTCCTTTCCATGGCCACAACAAGCGTTTCTTTTCCATCCATTCTTCAGCTTTTGAGGTCAGAACCTTACGGATTGCAGACTTTCCATTACTCTTATCAGCTAATGGTTTCCAAGGAAACTTGTCATCGTTACGTGTGAATGCACCAAAAGGAGAATGTATAAAATCCACAACTAATGTGCTTGATATAACAGCTTCTTTGGAGGATTCTAAACAAAATTTAGAGACAAAACTCTTCCTTGAAGTGCTAGAGACAGAGCTCGTCTCAACTTGTTGGGCCTTTACTTTAGCGGAAGAGATTCTAGGGTGCAGATACGGCGCCGTGTCACTAGTGATAGAAATGATGCCAATAAGAGGACCGTCATCATCATAAAACGGTGAACACGTAGTGACAGCTGAGAATCTCTCCCCGGTTTTCCTCCTGACAGGAAACTCACCGGTCCAGCTCTCTCCGTTGGCACAGCGTTGAGCAACATTCATCGCAAGATCGAAATACTACTACTACTCACCAAAAGATTATTCGCATTTTGAGATCGAAGGCGTGAACGGATTGTGCCATCGACTGCAATATATTCATATACTGTTTACTCGTCAACTTCCTCGCCACACCAGCTCTCAAACCCCTCGACCTGTTCGAATGTGATCGCTGCCTAAGCTCCGTCGAGACCTTGAGCCTAGACATCTCCTGCCTTAGATGCTTATGGCTTCCCTCTAGCTCTATTAACTTCTTCAGCAGCTCCTTCTTAGTCGGAGTCTCCATTTTCTCGGAAAAAAAAAAAAAAACCGAAACGCTAACAGAACAGTGAACACAGTAGCCCTCCGAGAAAACAGAGAAAAAAATGACAAACTTGGTAACCGTCTCAAGCAGTCAAACAATAATGGAAACGCTTCCTAAAATTCTCATCGTAGAAAGACAAGAAAAATAAATAAAGGGGAGATATTCGACAGTTTGTTGGTTACGCATACAAAACCAAAATTGCAATCATTCAAAAAAATATCATAAATACGTAAGAAAGATACCGTGTGTAAAGAGTGTTCATAAATCATAAATTCATAACTACGTATATATAGCAAGACTGAAAATAAAATAAAAAGTTGATCTCGCCGCCCCACCGCTTCAACTCCAATATTATGTAAGGTCGGCCGATATATAGGCAACTAACTCACCTTTAGTTATTGGAATTATATTTTATGTTGTTCATATATTTGTAATGGATAATACTAAATTCTCAATTCAAGTTTTTGGTTTCTTTATCGTAAAAGTTACAAGAGTTGATTTCTCGAATAATGATCAAAGTCAAAACCTTATAAACTTGGAATCAAGTATGAAGTTTGGAACACCCGGGTTTCGGAGATAGACCTTTTATATTTTTCTAAAACTACTAATAACCTGTTGCCCTGACAGACAATATGTATGTACAGGGTGTCAATTTTATTGGTTTAGTTAGGACACGTGTTAGTTATGTAATACGTCGGGGTGATTATATTGAAATTGTTGCCTGACACTGCAGCTCATTATTGAAAGTTACAAGAAACTTATTATAAGGAAACTTCTGACTCTCTTTTATTATTCAAAGTTAGATGCGGTTTAATGTAAGAAAATTTACTAAAAATTGAGGAGATGTAATAACTAATAACCAGAAAGTTATGGGAAATCACAAAGAAAATACAGATAATAGATAGTGTAAAAAAAAAAAAGCCTAACTGGAGGAGAGGGGAATAACAATAATGATTTGATTACTTGGTGTACAAGACATCTTCCCATGGGTGTCGGTACAGTGGCTGCTTCAATCTCTTCTGATCGAATGTGTGCCTGCAACAATTTATTCATACATAATATATCAGGACTAGATCAAAATCAAAATCAAAATCAAAATAAACTGCTTCAAGAACACTATGAATGTGTCCGGTTAGGTGATTTACCCGATTAAACCAATGGATCGTGCGAGGACGAAGAGGCCATTAAGATAACCAATCTGGACTATCTCGTCGATCTCTTGCTTACTGAACATTCCACTTCCAGCGAGAAGGTCCAAGAAGAGAGATCCAATAGCTCCATCCACGTTGAGTACGAGGTTGTTGGCTTTAGAGAGTGTGTATGTCTCTACTTGGACTGCGTATTCCATGTACTTCACCGCAGGGAAATTAGACCGTGCGAATTTCTGAAGCAGCTCCACTCTTTTGTCTCTGTTGTCTCTGCTCTTGATCCTACAAACAAAATCCCATTACAATTTACAAACGTATGAGAAAACAACGCCACAAGAGAATGTTCTGTTTCTAAAAACTGATTTGTTCTTCTTCTTACCTGTGACCAATCCCAGGGACACGGATTCCCTTCTTCTTCATGCCTTCCACAAATTCGTAAGGCGTGAGACTCTGAAACATTTTTTTTTGTATCATTTATATCTCAGATTCAATAAGTAATTGATGCTGCACTTGTGGTAAGGGGGAAAAAGTTTTGTACCCTGTCACAAGCGTCTTTGAAGTATCGTGCTGCATCATCAATGGCACCACCAAATCTAGGACCAATTGTTAATAGACCTGTTTTGTTGGAAGGACTATCAGGTTATTATTAACCAGAGATTGTTAACTTGAAAGAGTTAGCGAATTGAGATGTTAAACTCGCCTGAAACAAGACTTGATACTAGGTCTTTTCCTGCTCTTGCTGTTACGATGGTGTTGTGAGCCCCGGAGACGCATGGACCGTGGTCAGCACACAGCATTATGCATATCTGACCATACCTCAAAGTTTCAGAATACAGATTCAGCCACATTTAGCTAATAATGACATGGAAAGATTAGCAAAAAAATGGAACCTCAATGAATTTGGTACAGTAACTGGGAAGACTACGTTTGAACCATAGGAGAGAAATGACATCTCCCACGCCATAACCTTGTTCTATGATGGAAGACATTGGCACACCAGCATAGCATGGTTCCTCTCCTGCAAATTTGATCCACAGAGAATTAATTTTGTTTGCAACAATGTTATTGTTTTAAGAATAAGAAAAATGGTTTTCTAGTACCTCTGTCATCAGAGATGGTGGAGATGATATGAGTAGGAGCCCTGACTTTCCCACTCTTAATCGCAGAGCTGAGATCTTCGGGGATTTGCGGAGGAGTGACTTCCTTAATAGGAGACACCTTTCCTTCTTCAGCCTAGGAGGAACGAAAAATGAACATAAGACTACAGCGAAAGAAATGCAAGCTGAGGGCACATCTAGTTATAGACTGACCAATTTGTCAAAAGTTTCCTTGATTACAGATTCTAGGGCTTCAAATGAAGTAGGTACAATAGCTCCAGCGTCTTTGAGCGCTTGATTCTTGGCTTGTGCAGACTCCATCTCTCCACCACTTTTGGCCCCCTGATTCAGATCATATCAAAGAATGATTTATATAGCCAGCAGAGGAAGTGTCCCGAGTTCTTTTATAACAGTTTTTGGGTGGAACTTACTGCGTGACCAAATTGTACTTCAGACTTGAAGAGACGTGCACAAGTCCCACTGACCCAAGCAACCACTGGTTTTGTGACCTTTCCCTCCTTCAAGGCTTCCACTAGAGAATATTCATCTCTTCCTCCAAGCTCTCCAAGTACAACCACCATCTTAATCTACAATATTTCGAAAAATGAAAACATAACTTTAAAGTTAAAGACGTTAACTGAACGGGAGAAGGAGGGTCAGATGCCTTCTAAACATAGATTTTCTCATGGTTAAACAGTGGAAAAAATGGTTAGGCATGAGGATATCACAGTGAGCAACATAAATCTTGAGATTAATATACCTGTGGGATGTTGTTAAACCGCAGGATATGATCAGATAAAGTGGAGCCCGGGAACACATCCCCACCGATAGCAATGCCTGCGGCCATCCCAAAACATAAACTCCTCTTAAGATTCTTCAGAAATGATAGGCAGGAAGATACATTCATGAGTAGACTCTCAACATAAAACAGAAACTCACCTTCATAGATCCCATCTGTCACACGGGCAATGGTATTGTACATTTCATTAGACATGCCACCCTGTAGAAAAGAGAGAATGCAAAATAAATTCCCAGACTACAAAAGAGGGGTAATAATGAGCTTATGCAGACTACAAAAGTGCACATACAGATTTCGAGACAAAGCCAACAGATCCAGGCCTGTACAGCTTGCACTGGATGATATTGTCAATTGTTCCGGCAGTGTCACCAATCTTAAAGGCTCCAGCTTGAACACCTCCAACAGTAGCTGGTCCAATAATAACCTGTACCAACCAATCATTAACACAAGATTGATTCAGAAAACTCGCATTAATTAGAAAAGATGCACAAGTAATGTGTCCCAGGAAATAATGACTCATTAGTCATCTTAGAGTAAACCACCTTATTGTTAGCACGAGCATAAGCAATCAACTGCTTAGTGTCCGACTCTGGAACACCTTCAGCTATAATGGCCACTACTTTAATAGTTGGCTGTTTCAAAGCAGCCATAGATGAAGCAGCAGCACTAATAAAAGAGGAGAAAACAAAACATTACAAAAAGATCACAAAGAGAGACAGGAAAATTTGCACTTTACAGAATAAGAAAAGAAGACAAACCTTCTAAACGATGCGAAGTTGATGAAAACATCTGCTGTGGGATGTGCAGCGCATGCTGCCTCAATGCTGCAAGAAGCAGACAGAAAAGTTAACACTGTTTGAAACTGGTCTCTCAGTCTCTAACTATGTAAATGGGATTTACACTTACGCTGCATGGACAGGGATGGCGATTTCCTCTTGACCGAAAAATAGCTTTTGGAATCCCTCGGAGCCTGGATTGATGATACCAGCAACAGAAGGAGTTTCTCTCCCTGAAAAGAAGTAGATCCATAATTAAAATCTAAGTTTTCCTTCCATAATTAAAATCTAAGTTTTCCTTGACACCAAATCTAAACCAGGAGTAAAAAACGATTCAGACATTTTTAGTTCGTGGTAGCAGCTGCTTCAAAAAAAGGGAAATGTGTAAGACAGAGACAAAACGAGCAACACTCACCACAGAGGAAATCAAAGTCAAGCATCCGCTGAATGGGAAGCTGCTTGTAGTTGTAGAACAACGCTTGTGTGTTGCGTGAAAATAGCTGCCCCGAGGCCATCTTTTAGGCTAAAAAGGATCTGAGAATCAGAAGAGAAAAATGGTGACATTTCAGGTCTTGAATAATCTTATATACTCCGTATTACATTTTAAATTCAACAGGGAAATGCAAAAAAAAACTGAAACCAATTCCAACAGATAATCCTAATTTTTTTTCCCTTTACAAGCTAATACAACTCAAAGTCGACTAATTTGAGCACACCATGATCGAGAACCGAATCAAAGAAGAAGCTTTTGAATCCAATGATTCCGGATTTAACAAAAAATTACGAAATGGGATCGAAACCAGGGGACCCACATTACAGAACCCCGTGTCACTTTAGATCTAAACCTCGTATAACCCAAACTCACTGCACTATCGAATCATCAGTAGCCCTCTCTAGGCCCTAAACCCAAATCGGATCGATAAACCGGAGAAAAAAACACGGATCTGACTCTTCGAATCCTCCAACTCCAATGAAAAACAAGAAAGGAACACGAACCTGGTCACTTGGCGAGTCGAGCGAGTCAGTGCCAAGCAATGTTAGGTAGAGAGTAGATTACTGTTAGGAAGGGAACGGTTCAGAGAAAACCATTCAATAGAGAGAGAGAGAGAAATGGGAGGGAAACAAATAGATTAGATCAGCTCTCAGCTACCACAGATACAGAGAGAGCGAGTGTAAAGGTGGTCACGTGTCCCATGGTAGTTAGCTCACAGCTCTCATCCAAAGTTTCTGCCTTTCTTGTCAAAACTCGGTTTTTTATTCATCCAAAAGCTGAGTTCTTTGGAATAATAACAATAGAAAAAATAAAAAAGGTGAAAAGGTATAAATATAGTTTAAAAATTATTTATTAGCCAATAAAATCTATCTAAAGTAAATTTTTATTTTTATAACCATCATTTTTATTTTATTTTTATGATGTTAGTATAAAGTATAAACACAAAAATTTAACAATTATAAAATTATGTTTGAATTACCATGAAGAAAATGGTGGAAAAAACAGTTTTTCTAAAAATCAGAGAATCTTTTTAGTTAAAATTATTTGAAGAAAAATGGCTTTTTTGAAAAAACTACAAACAATTTAGGCCTAAATATGAAAAGATCGTGTGTTAGGGTTTAATAAGGAGTTTGTCATCTTCTATTCACTCCCAAATTTCTATTGTGGGGTTTATGCAACTGTAAAGACTCTTTTAGTCTCTAGTCAATCTCTCGCGTTACGATTGATGAAAAAATAATTCTAGTGTGAAAATCTGAATTACTCACTGAGTTCACCCGAGAATGGATTCCACCGATGACGATTTCGGTGAGCTGTACATTGATGAGAGTGTTCAGGCGACTGGTGCCTTGGCCGGCGATGTTGGAATCGTAAAGCCGTGCGAAGAAGAATCGGAGGGTGCTACGATTTCCGACACGGGTAAGGGTTTTGAAGGGACAGTAGTAAAGCCTGAATCGCAAGGTGAAAAGAAGAAATTCGGTGATTCGAGTCCGTGTGTGGACGCTTGTGCTGTGTATCTGAGCGAGGCCAAGGAAGAATCGGAGTATAGTGACAGTGACGATGATTTGAACATAGTCCTGAAAGACGAGGATTCCAAACTTGTTCCTTTTGCTTGTGGGTCGAACACTAACAATGGCGGATACGCCCAAAGTTGCTCCTTTGAGAAACGTAGCATCAGAAACTGGGTAAGATGTCCACGGATTGAGTTTTGAATTTGATGTCATTGTTTCCAACTTTCTGCACTTATCTTGTTTGATCTAATTTGATCTTATGGATTCTTTTCCAGTGCACAATGCCAAGTGGTGGGATAGTTAACGGACGCATGACGATGGAAGCTTCAGCTAATCAATTCTCACATCCTTGGTCCAGGTTAGTGAAGCTACGGCATTTGATTTGTGTCTATTGAATGTGATTGAGATAAAAAAAAACGAGATCATAATGTTTACAAAATGGGATTCTGTGTTTTCTTTCATTCTCAGGACAAGTTTTGATGCAGATTCCCATGTGTTTGAGAAGAAGCCATGGAGGGATCCCGGTACGGATATCAACGACTTCTTTAATTATGGGTTTAACGAGAAAAGCTGGAAAGATTATTGTAAACCCCTGGTAAGTAAGACATGTTTTGATTCTGTTATGGCGTGTTTGGTTTTGATCTTGATAAGTTTCTCTCCGTTTGAATTCAAAAGGGAAGAGCAATAGAGGTTAGAGGTGGAACTCTTGAGCGAATACCATCTGTGGAGTCGCGTCTTCCACGTGATACAGACCCTGACGTGGTGATACAGGTCAGAGATTGAGTGATACTTACTTGATTTGTTGGTTTTTTTTTGTTTTCCCCTTATCGTCCATTGATGATTGAATGTGTGAAACCAGATCCCAGTGACTGACGATGATGTTGAGAAGCTATCAAGCATTACACCTGCGGCTGCAAGGTCTCTCAGCATAACATCAAGTGAGGAGCTTCAATCAGATAACGGAGAGGAATTGAATTCATCAGGTGATTCGATGAAAGAAGAGGCTTATGTGGGGTGCCAAGATGCAAGTGAGCAGTGTTCTCCAAAAGAGAATTCCTGCAGCAGGGAAGTAACACCTTGTGATGAGGAAATTATTGAGGAGGAGAAAGAAGAGGCTTGCTGGAGTTCAGATAACTTGGTCCTGTCCTCAGTGGAAAGGGAATCATCATCTCTTGGAAATGATTTACCCTTTTCTGAAGACTCTGAAACAGAGTCTTCAGAAAAATTGCTAGGGATGGATCGCCTAGTCCAGATCCAGATCTAGATCTTGACAAGAAAGTGAGTTCTGGACATGGAAGTCTGTATCGTGATTCGAGCAGAAACTGGCAGAATGAAGGTAGAGGTTTTCCTCGCTCAAACAGAGAAAAACGTCATGGTCGTTCATATTCATCTGTGGGTATTGATCGAGATAGAGAGCACAGGTTTGGCTGGCGCAACAACAAAGGAACATCACATGACATTGACAGGGGCTTTGATCATTATAATGGTTACAAGTATGAGGTACGTCTTAGAGAGTATACCTCACGTCCATCTTTCAGTCTTGATCAGAGAAATTCTCGATTATGTTTTAAAGAAGAGGAAGACAGATATGGTGGGCAACCTTGTGGAAGAAAATACGGTCGTGAAAGAAGTCCTGGCCTATACTATGAAAGCAACAAAGAAAGAAGTCGATATGATTGGCTAAGGGAATCTTATTATCGAGACCGTATTCCAATAACTGACATGGACTATAGGTTCCAGTCAGAGTACTCTTCTGCACATGGAAGACATAACCCCCGCGAGAATGATCTACATTGTAGAAGAAGGGATGACTACGATTATAATGTTCATCGTCATAGATATGAAGATGGAGTTGATAGGCCAGAGAGTGGAATTCCATATGAGCTGTCTTACAGGGAGATGCATTCTCTTTCTGATGTGGGAAGGAGAGAATTTCAAGGATATGAAATCGAGAAAAGACACCGTTACTCACCTGACTGGCATCTTGATAGATTTGTTACAGAGAAAGATGGTTATAAGTACAGAACCCAAGATGCTTGGCCCTCTTCGTCTTTATCGCTGAGAGACTCTTGGTATTCAAAAGGAGGATCAAGAGGTTCCTGGAGAGACAATGCCAGAGAAGCATATGACAGCCAGAATAGTCACTTGTATAAGGACGCACCAAGAAATGGTTGGACGCGGAATCTTGTTCATAGCGATCATGTGAGCATACAAGATAGACTAACCTATGACGATGGTTTGGTTCGTCAAGATAGAAAGAGAGATCAGTTGGCAGATGACATTCAATGTTCAATGAGAGAAGTTACTCATTCTGAGCATCCATCATATACTGATGAGAGATTACGCCGCGGCATTAGAATGTCAGCACATGATCGAATATCTACCAAACAAAGGTCTAGATATATTAAGAGCCATATTCAGGAAAATGATGAAAGACATCACAGTTCCAAAAAACTGAGAAGAGATGGGAATGCTACCATCAACCGTCAGGATCCGGTTGGCTTCACTGGTAGGCAAGGGAAGGTAAAAATTCGCTGTCCTTACAGCTATAATTCCACTCACATGCCTGCCTTTTTTTTTTTTTTTTTTTGACTTTTCTGACTGTTTTATGTGGCTTGATTCTTCTGTACATTGATAAAAATTTACAACATTTTTTGGAAATCGCTGACACTTTCTCTAATCTGCCTTCCATACTTTTTTTTTTGCTGTGGTTCTCTGCTCTGTATGATTAAACATCAGTTTGTGTAAAATGAAGAAAATGACCTTTCTCATGTGATCCTTTTTTGTGTTTCAGGTGTCAAACAAATCGAAACGAAGAATCTCCGGTGCCAAAGATACAATAGAACAACAAGACCATCAGAAACCAAGAAAGGGAATATGCAAAAGAAATGGTAAAGCGGTGCAAAATCAAGATGTAAATGATAAAGAGGAAGGCGAGATCATAGAAGGAGAAGAAGCTATGAATGTGAAAGGCTTCGAAATTGATGAAGAACGAATACAAGAGAGTATGAAGAAGATGGAGAAACGGAGGAAGAGGTTCAAGGAAACCGAATTCGCGGGGACGGTGGTAGTAGGCACATTGGAATCTCAAACCGAATCGACAGCTAAAAACTGTGAAACCACCAATCAACAGAGACCGGTTAGGAAGAGGCGATGGTGTGCAAGTTAAAAATGATGATCGCATTGGGTGGCTGTTTCTGGTTAATACAATCGCGGTTTATTGATAGTAGAGCGACATCTAAACCGATCAATTTAAGTAGAAATATGACCCCAAAAAAAAAAAAAAGGTCACAGAATCAAACAATTGACTCTGGTCTTGTTTTCAAGAGATTTTGCTTGTTCTTTTGTTTTGATGCCTAATTTATTTATCTAGAAGATTTGAATTTAACCAATGCTTTTGTGTTTACTAGGAGACAATCACTCACTCTTGCGTTGTTTTTATTTGAATCTCATGTCTATGATTGAAGCACTTGTGCCATCATGCAGTACATGCCAGCACTAATGAGCTCCTCTTCCATCTTTCCCCGATAAACATAATTATGGATCTTTAGAGCACCCGTATCGCAGTTCTTAATATTTATGCTATGTCGTAATAAAATTCATTTGATGTTAAAAAAAAAAAAAAAAAAAAAGGAAAAAAAACGTCATGGATTTCCTAATTCGATTTTAACCTTGCACACACGAAGAAGACGACGAGTTTCAAGTTTTGCATATCTATTTTAAACTACGCATATCTATTGATTTTAGTCGTTTTTCGCGGTTGCTCTCTTTTTGCACATTTTGATTTAACTCACATTTTTCAATGTTCAATGCAAAATTTATTAGATTTCATATTTTATAACCATTTATATTATTGGTTAAATTGTATATAAATGGTTAAATTGTGTTTTGGTAGATATATAATGATGTTTTTGTTTAATACCAATGAAATCTATNATATATATATATATATATATATATATATATATAAACTAGTTTGATATAAATTTGAATAGTACATAAAAAATAATGGTAACATATTTCATATATAATGCTCAAATCGATAATTACTGCAAGGAAAATCGATTTCTATACTTTGTTGCAACAACATTGTGGTGTCACAATTTTTTTTATTTTTCTCATTAAAAGATAATCTTCATTCAAATTTTGGGATGTGAGTTGTCGGTACCGACCTTAACGATCAACTCTATGGATTCCACAATTTTATTATTCAGTGAGACTGATCTATATATAAATAAAGTTAAACCTCCTCTCTTCTAATGCTGCCACCTCAGCAAATAGGAGTTCTAGAAAATTGACACATCATTATGCTATTTATTAATTTTTAAGTTATTTAATTAATTTATAATGTTTTTAATATTAACCTTTAATTTTCATAATAACTATTTCATTATATATTAATTTAATAGGTTAAATTAGAATTTGAGAAGATATTTTTTATAAAAATAACTTATATATTAATTCATCTTCAAAAACTATATTTTCATAATTTTAGATATAAACTTCTATATATATAAATTTATGAAAATATTTATTTACGTCAAATGGGTAAAGTAAAAACTGGATAACATGCAATATAATATTCATACAAAAAAATGAATAAAGTCTTACGAAAAATATCAATATTGTTTGTAATGTATTAGTGTAGTTGGGAAGAAAAAATATTAATTCCCTATCAATTATCGTTCACTAGAATATTAATCTTTCATATTTATTTGACATATTTTTTTTATTATACTTTAATTGTCATAATGATTATTACGTATTAATATATTAGTTTTAATAGAAAATTGAAATTTTTTTATAAAACAAAAATCTTATGTATTGATCTACAAAAATTAAAAATTTAACTATTTAGTTTTGCTAAATTAAATTATATAATTTTATAATATTTATGAAACGATATAGGAAGGGACATGACGGAAAGGAAGGAGATAAGACAGGACGAAAAGAGAATGAATGGGATGAACAAAGTGGGACAAGAAGTAATGAGACGGGACGGGAAAGAACGTGAGACGACTTGACGAAATGGGATGAAACGGGATATAACAGGACATGACGGAACATGATGAAAAGGAATGAGACAGAACGGGACATGACAGAAGGAACAGAACAGGACAAGAGGGGTTGAGAAATGATGGAACGAAACCAAATGGGAAGGAACATAAATAAAACTTATTCCCACAATTTTTATTTAATTATTAATTAAGTATATGATATTTTTGAAATACAAAATTAATTTACAAAACTTGATATCTTCAAATTTTCTTTTAAACACGTTAGTAATATCAATGTAAAATTCCGCGCGAAGCGCGGATTATCTTCTAGTTATTAATAAAATGATCTTACGTGGCAGCTATATCATCGCTCCGGTGAAATAATCTCCGAACACCAACGGAATACAAAACCAGACCGAACCGACTTCCGAATTGTGATCGGTCCGGTCCGACCAGCGGACTATTCCAATTTTAAAATTAAATGTGTGTTTTTTTTTTAAATGTACGTCGGAAGAAGCCAAGAAAAAATGAAATAATTTTCGTCGAAATTATGGTGGCCGTCGGATAACACGCGGCTGATCTGAGGCAAAAAAGAAAAGGGACAGAGAAAATTCAAACCAGTTTCCATCGACGAGACGACCAATCTCTCCTCTCACGACCTTTATACGACAGGAACAAAGCTCTTTTCAGGTGCGTCTTTTCATCTTCATATTCTGAATTTTTATATGATTTTACTTTCAAGTATTGGGATTTGTTTAGAAGATCTGTTTTGCTATCTGATTGGTACATCGAAATCTATATGCACGTTTCTTTACTATATTTCAATTTCTGGATCTGGTCTATCGGAAGTTACTGGGAAATTTTCGAGTAGATTCCGAATCGGGTCAATACGTAGTATTAGGGTCTCTTGAGTTGGAAACTACCTAATCGGATCCTATGCAGTTTTGATATCGAATTTGGACTTGTTGTGTATAGTAGTAAGTTACTAGTTTTCTGGATTGGTTTCCACTTATGGTCAGGTGCAATGGCGAAGATAAAACCCCAGGCTCTTCTAAATCAAAGCAAGAAGAAGAAGGGTCCAAGCCGCATAAGTTTTTCCACAATCATCGTGTGTAATCTTGTCGTTGCTGTTGTTATACTTTCCTTGGTCACAACTTATCGTCATTGGTCCCAAAGGTTTGTTTCCATCTTTAAATTCACTGTTTTCTTATTTTCTCCTTTTACCAATATGTTGCTTAGATAGCTAGAGATCTTCTGTCTATAAACTTAATAGAGCCTCGGTTATCTCCCAGGTCAAGAAACACAACTGAACACGAAACTCAGACTCAGAGATTCCAGGTACTGGTTTGAGAGACTCCTTCGATGCATATGTTGTTTGCTTCCAACTTCTTGGCACTTAGTTTTCAGTTTAGGAATTAGGATAGCCACATACATGATATGGCTCTATCTTATCTTTGTGTTTCAGGACACAAATGCTGCATCGGAGCATAAGAGTTACGATCTTCCTGGTTATGCTGTAGGTTAATCTCCCTTTACGACAAAGATTCTTGTTCTTGTTTCTCGTCATCAGTTTCGGTGACATCTTGCTTCTGTCCTCTTTTATCTCACGTAGGACATAACCACATCGAAAGGCCTTATAACTGTGGAACTCTTCAAAGAAGCTTCCCCTGAAGCTGTGGACAAGTTTCTAGATCTATGGTTGGTATCAGAATTCCTTTCTTGTCTTTTCGCTTAGATAGAGGAAGAAAACTGTAGGAATCTGATCAGGCCTGGTCATGACTTGTTTGTTACTATGTGACACTATTCTAGCTTAATCAAATCAGTGGTAGAAATAATAAGATTGAGTATTGTTGCAGTCAAAAAGATCACTTCAAGGGAATGGCGTTTCACCGGGTTATAAAAAACTACTTGGTACAAGCGGGTCACTCACAAAGCTCTATACCTGTAGAAGAATGGACTGCTAAAGGAAAGCTTCGTGGTCGCCTTCACACTAGGTTAACTTGCTTTCACTGCTTTTGTTTTTACTCTCTCTCTTTGGTCGGGTTTGAGATCAAAACCTACCTGCGTTGTGTGATTGCAGCCCAAAACATGAGGCGTTCATGCTGGGGACACCAAAAACCAAAGGGAACAACAAGGACTTTGATCTTCTGATCACAACGGCACCAATCCCGGATCTGAATGATCACCTTCTTGTGTTTGGAAGAGTCCTCAAGGGAGAGGATGTTGTACAGGTTTTCCCCAAACACACACACACACACTCTTTTTCAGCTTTTATGGTTTGTTTCATGTGTTAACCGGTGAAATCATATTAATTCAGGAGATTGAGGAAGTGGATACAGATGAGCATTACCAACCGAAATCGCCGATAGGGATCATTAGCATTATACTGAAACAAAAGATATGAAAATGTAATCTCTCACTTCCTTGCTTCCTCTGTAAATGAGGCCTAATCTTTCTTCATACTCGCTGTCTGTATAAACCCTCTTTCGAGGGGATTTTTTTTTTTCTTTTTTCTTTCTGTTTCACTGATAATTTCTTGTTGGTTTTGTAATTTTGGTTGATCTTTCTCTAGGAAATAGCATCTTTGTTTACTATGTCTTTCTACTTTCACAAAAATAAACCAATTCATACTTGCAAAAATTTCATATTTGTTGTTTTTTAAAAATCGAAAATAGTTCATAATCATATTGCCTGCGACAAACCAAAAGTTACAACCAATAGATCTTCAAGAGCGGAAGATACAAATTGGTAACTTGGACCAACCATTTATTACATTGCTACCATGTAACTAAATAAAATGACTTAACAATACGAAAAGGAAAGTTCCAAACATAACTCGGTCTAGCTATTTTGATCCTCTGTCGCATAAATTATTTAATATCCTTAGAGAGAAACAGGAGAGAAGACGAAGCTTTCATCTGTAAAATGTTACCTTGGATCCCACCATGCATTTTCTTCATCTTAGCTTCAAATTCCTTGAGCTCCTCCAGGGTAAGCTCTTCAATCGGCACGTTAAACCTCTCTTCTCCAGCAGATTCGAGCCGAGTCTGAAACTTTTCGCCTCTTTTCTTCTCAGCTTCGGCTTCTTCGATGATCGAGTTGAGACGTTTGCATATCTTCTTCTCTTGTCTGGTTCCATTACCTCTGCGACTGTTATAGCCTGATGATTTCTCACCGCCGTCTGAATCTGCGGATTCGTTCTTAAAACGCTCCGCAATCAAATCGAAACTGGGTTTCCCGAAAGAGTAGGGCTTGTTTCCCGGAGAGAAGACAACAATCCCAACCTCGGCGTTGCACAGAGTCGCGAGCTCGCTCGCTTTCTTGAACAAACCCAATCGACGTTTCGAAAAAGTGACTTGCTTTGTGTTTGTGTCTTGCACTTTCTCCATCTTAATCTTTCTCCTACCCATTTTTCTTTCTATTTTTTTTTTTTTTTGTTTTGTTTTATGTCGAGTGTAACCTGTGGTTATGTATAAATAAGAAGACTGATTTATGATTTTTATTTATTTTTAGTGATTTTTTTCATGTGTTTATAGAAATGAATGTGTGGATAGTTTTCATTGGAACCTCATCATCATATTTTAAGAGTAGTTTTAGTAAGTCTCTTTTGCATAAATACATAATTAGCAAGTCCATTGGAGAAAATCTTGAATTACCTTTTTAGAGCATTGAATAGTTTCTATGTATTCAATCAATATCCAGAGATATTAACTATTATTAGTGTTATTTTACTAGTGGACCTCTTATTAGATGGTAGTTTGAATTACATAGAGAGAAATTTAACAAGTTGACAGAAAATACCTTTTTTACCAAAATAGTTTTTTAAACACCGGAATATGGGAAATAAAACTGATATAAAAAGAAACTTCTACATATAGTTCCATTTTCGATTTTAAAAAATTCTTTGAAAAAAATTATTATATCTATGATATAATCTATCCATATCATCATATTTAGCATCCACAAAAATTATAAATTTGTTTATGAATAGAAGTANAAAAGAAACTTCTACATATAATTCCATTTTCAATTTTACAAATACTTTGAATTTTTTTTTTATATGTATGATATAATCTATCCATATCATGCATCATATTTAGCATCCACAAAAATTATAANTTAAACATCTGTAAATGTATGTATTTTTCTTTTTTTGCCGTTTGAAGAAAAACAATTTTACACGGAACAAATCTCACCGCTCCACTATAATATATCCGGATGATGAACGGCTCTATTTGCAACACGCTGAAAACTTCTAAAACTTTTGTTTTTATTTATCTTAACTAAAATAAAATTGAAAAATTTTCAAAAATACACATTTTGGATGTCCATTTTCAAAACTACATATTTAGACGTTAATTTTCAAAATTATTTTTCTTTTTGTTGAGTAAGAGAATTTAAACTCTAAAATCAAATTTATATTTTGATTAGTTTTGAAAATGTATACCCAAAAATATGTATTGTTCTTAAGCCGTTTAGTTTTGAAAATTATCTTTCTTTTTATTGAGTAAAAGATTTTAAACTCTAAAATCAAATTTATATTTTGATTAGTTTTGAAAATGTATACCCAAAAATATGTATTTTTCTTAAACCGTTTGCCACCAATATGTATTTTTCTTAAACCGTTTGCCACCACATACGGTTTAGACCACAAAACTTTTTGTTTTGTTTTGGGCGCACGGTCCTAACATGCATCACGAATTTCTGACCTTATTGTCAGTTTACCGATGTCAAAAAAAAAAAAAAAAAAGTTGTCAGTTTACAGTTGCTTGAAAACATAATCCAAAACAAAACCAAACAAATACCAACTGGCATTTTTCTATTAATAAGACAACGACAAAGTAGATTTCAAATATCTCACAAATTGCCCCCTTCCGAGTGAAAAACGAGTCTCCCTTGGCTTTTATCTCTAAATCCAAAAGGTTCACTAGTAGTAACCAAAGTTGTTAGCTTGCAATATTAGCAACTCAGGCAACGCATCAAGTTTATTCACCATATTGGTCTTTAGTGGCTCTTTCTGTTTCTGCTCACGTGAGAGCTCTGATCGGTCAGGAACTTGAGGACATCGATTAAGGATCTTAGCCGGTCCCAAATGTTGAGTCCGTAAAGGGTTTCGACTAGTGCCTCCTGGAATTCAAATGCATTTTCTGCTACCGGGTACTGTGATATGGCCATCACAGAGAAAAATGTTAATTTTCAATAACATGATCACCTTTTTGATTTTTGTTTTTAGTTTTAAGAAAAACATACCTGAATAGGTTTTGGAATCTTGGTTTTGATGAGTGGCCAAAATCTATCCTCAACCACGGATTTCACAAGACAGCATGCTCTTAAACCTTCTATTCCCGCAAACCGTCCAAACCCACTATCCTTTACACCTCCAAAGGGAAGCGACTGCAATATCAAAAGACAAAGAACTCTTATTCTCAAGTCTGAATCATGGAAATGATGCTTAACCTTTTCTGCTTTTCTTTTGCAAAGGTAAAAATCCTAAACTATAGCCAGTGATGAGTGAGTACCTGGCACATATAATTTGATGCAAAGTCATTGATTGCAGCAACGCCGCACTGAATTTGGGAAGCGATTTGTTTGGCGCGATGCTTGCTTCCAGAGAAAACAGCACAGCCAAGCGCATAACGTGAATCATTCGCCAGCTTTATGGCCTCTTCATCGGTGCTGAATTGCATGATCGGCATTATTGGTCCAAAGGCCTGATTTTCACAACATTAAATAAATATCTTAACAACTCGTACGTGATGCAGCAAAAGAAGCAATGACTCTTTGATCTCCGAGCAACTGAAGGTAAGGGTAAGGTTAAATAAGTACCTCTTCTTTCATTATGAGCATGCTGTGGTTTACATTGATAAGAACAGTTGGAGGGAAATATTGATCGACTGCATCTTCACCAAGATGACCAAAGCTTCCACGGACTGCAATTTCTGCTCCTTTGTCTAAGGCGTCATTAACAAGGCTCTGTAGGTTTTCAGAGTGCTCTTGCAAACATATAGCACCCATGTCATACCTCCCACTTAGAGGAGGACCCTAATGTAAAAGAAATGGTTTTAATAAGATAACAGGAGAAATTTATGAGAAAGAGTGGTGAAAGCAGGAAGAAGGCCACTATGCTCGTTTAAAGATGAAACACAAATCACAAGAAAACCAGGAATTAGGGACCTCCTGGATTTCATATCTGTATTAAGGATAAAAACAAATGCCGCACGGATTGTTATCTCTTTTTGTTGTGAGTTAACAGAGAACAGTACACTTACAGCAGAAACGGACTTCACAATCTTGGTTACTTGGCTAACGAATGCAGAATATATGTCTTTGTGAACATAAAATCTTTCAGCACCCGCACAGTTTTGCCCGCTGGACTGAAGGGTGCCCCTTACAGCCACTTGTGCAACCTACATTGTACAATAGAAGAGTTAATTTTATCGAAGAACAAACCTCCTTTTTTAGTAATGAACAATAAGAACACAAAAGGGGGTACACTGACACAGAAAGAACACTTACATGGGAGACATCTGCATCTTCACATACGATGAATGCATCTTTTCCACCAAGCTCGAGAGTGACAGGTGTCAGTGTCTCAGCTGCATTTCTCATTATCTGCAACATATTCCATGAGTAAAACTCAGAGTGAAAGGATAATAATGAAGAAGGGAGTATGAAGACTGTACCCTCTTGCCAACAGCAGTAGATCCAACAAATATCATTTTATCAACAGATGAAACAAGTGCTTCTCCGGTCTCCCCAAACCTGCAAATAATATTTTATTTTTAGGAAGTCAATTTAAAATTAGCATGCCAAGGAGAATTGCATAAAGGAAAATATACAGACCCTGTTATCACATCAACTAGATTTTCAGGTGCTCCAACAGCAGCTAAGGCTGCCTGGATAATGCGGAAGTAAAAGCACCCTGACCAGCTAGCGTGTTCTGAAACCTGCAGGAGAGGTTCTTCAACTATCATAAACATATACAAAATTCGAAAAGAGATATGCATTGAAGAAGACTAATCAAGTTTCTCCCATTGGTTGCACGCACTACTCAGGATGTCGACATCATACAAAGAGTAACAAGTAAGCCAATTGAGATATGGGATACAAACTAATGGCATGCGTTTGAAAAGATAGATCAAAAAGGGTCAGCGAATTATAGTAATACAAAGACATTGCAGTAATACCTTAATAACAATGCCATTCCCTGAAAAGACTGCAGCCAGCATAGGATTGAAAATATTGTGGAACGGATAATTCCATGGGACTATAGCTCCAATGACACCAAGGGGATGGTACTCTACTCTTGATACTTTATGAAGCATAGCTCTTCCTGAAGACCTGCGGGTAAATTAGAGACTTTAACTGATATCATATCTCTGCAAGAATTAAAAGAGAAGTATAATTAAAACTGATATTTAAATAATATATTATGGAAATACCGATGTTCAGGCTTTAGCCATCGTTCACCCTCCGAAAGAAGCCACGTGATTTTCTCACAAGTAGTCATTATTTCTCCCAAGGACGCATCGACCATAGTCTTTCCAGTATCACGTGAAGAGACTCTAAATAAAGATGAGAAAGCATCAATCGGGAAAAAAAGGTACAGAGGTTAAACAAAACCTTTATCACAAAAACACTCAGTAACACAGAAATGAATACGTACTCGCATATAAGTTCTTGGTGTTCAATAATGTACTTGAGAAGAATCCGCAAGAACTGCCTTCTCAGCTTGAAGCTACTTTGAGCCCATGTTTTCTGAGCCTTCCTTGATAGTGTTACTCGCTCCTTAACCTGAAACACAAAAGTGTAAAGTAGCAACATTCTCCAAAATTATACAAACATGTCCCCTTCACAAAATGGACAGAAGCTACTAACCTCAGAGGGAGACAGAGCAGGGAAATATCCGAGATATTTCATCGTGGCAGGTTCATAGCATTGAACTTTTTTGTCTGACTGTTGGCTCCTTCCTCTCGGAGGAATCTAAAGTTCATGTCACAGGGAAATTACGATTCACAAGAACAACAGATCCAACATTACAAGTAGCTATCATAACAGTATCAACTATAGTGAGTCAACCACTTGGACTGACAAATATGGAAATCAGAGTTAATTTCTTAATACTGAAACGAAATTATAAGTCTCAAAAAAATGAACCACAATATGGATATATGGATGAAAATGAGAAATGATGCGATCGAAGAACTCACATAAATGAAGCTATTCTCCTCCGTATCTTTCCCATGAGCCAGCACTGTTAAGAAATCCAATCCACATTTCAATAAATCAAACATCGATAAGCCTTTTCTACCAACTGTTCGGTTCCATAGACGAAACTAGAGGAAAAGATACCATCGGATGCGTCTACGTCAATGGAAGGAACATTGGGAGGAACGAGCATCAGAAGGAATTTGCAGATCGCGTAAGCGAAGGCGAGAACGATCAGCGGCCACCAGAAGGGCATTTCGTCTTTTTCACTTGTTTCAGAGATTCTTCAACTAGTGCTTGGAGAAGAATCCGGCGAGAATGAAAACGCGAAAGAAGGATAAATCTCCCCGTCTCCGTCAATCGGAAAAGGGAAATAGGAATCGACGAAGAGTAGATGGATTTAATATTCTCTGGCCTCCTGCTTTGAATCGCCTTTTCTTTTCTAGTTTTCGAGTCCACTGGAACTGTGAGAAGAATGGTACGGTTGGTAATTTTTGGCAACCTCAAGGGTTAGTCGAGAGGATTATTGATTAAATTTAACGAAAGTGTTGCGTCATTAATACGAGCATCCACGTTGCAGCTACACGCCAAGAACGTGAACACGAAAGATATACATCGATATCATTAGCATTTGTTAAACCGAGTTCGATTAATTTTTTGAACCGAGTGGTTCGCATTATTTGAAACTAAACGAAATTGAAGGCTTGAAGCTCTTCTCCTTAGTATTTTATACCCAAAAGTGCAAAAGATGTCTCCAAGATTCCATTAATCGATAAATCTCGTCAAAACTCAACCTAACATTGGTATTTAGTATTTACTTGTCTATCAACAAAGGTCCTTATTGGTCACATCCTCTCTACTCTAGTTCTTCAATCAAATTGTCGACTCTTTCACCCACCAAGTACCGTTCATTGAAGACCAACTGGTGAAGGTAGATAATGAGATCACGTGTTAGCTTCGCCATAAACCACACCGTGATCAAAGCTAATAACGCCGGCCAAATAAGCCGCTCTGCAGCTGAATTGATGCTTTGGGAAAATCCAAGCAACGGGAACAGAGACTTCACCAACAGGTAAGGGATGGAGAGTGTGGTTAGAAGTGTGTTGATGATGGAACCAATCACATCTCGAAGCAGAAACATTGAAGGAAGTCTATCGATTTCCACGTTTTTGATTCTCTCAAGCTTCCCTCTCCATGCCTTAGTCGCGAACCAGTTAGGCGTGAGCATTGTCTACAAGAAGAAAATGCTAATATTGTCTTAGTTGCTCTGCTACAAAAACTCTAGTCTTTGTTGAAATCTCCATCTGATGATTTATCTTACCAGAAAGGTCCATACGTGAAGCATAAAAAATCCGATCCACCAATCTTGGACCAAGAAATAGACCGGTGATTCATCTAGCGACACTCGTGATGGGATGATGATCATAAGGTCGATGAGTAGACCGAGCAATCCCGGTATGACAGAGATCTGTTCATTGGCAAGTTTGCAAGTTAAAAGTCATAACTTTTAAGAGTCTTTTTTGGTGGAAATGCAAAGTTTTTCTTACCCAGATGGAGAAAAACAATCCAATTCGTATCCGTATGAAGACATCTTTGAGAAGCAAACCGGTTCTTCCCTTCTGAATTTGATCAAATACAAAGCAGGTGCCGAAATAGATTGCTTGCAGGATATAACATCCCATCCAAAAAGCACAGAGATCTGCAATCACGAGATTTGCGAAGCAAAGACTTAACTAGAAGCATGTAAAGAAGAAGAAGATAAAAGGTCTATAAGAAACTAGAACACACCGTCAGGTCTGACTCCATATAGTGTCATGATGAAAGGGGTAGAGTCAAAGAATACTCTCCCCGCAAAGATTGGCAACGCCATGAAGGCTGTAGCAAAGAGGAACATACTCAAAGCAGCAAGCACCAACATCAATGCAATCCTCAGCAGAAAAAACCTGTTATCTCTTTGGTCTTTAGACTTAATATTGTCTTCATCACTCTCATATCCATGCAAAATGACCATAGAGCCTTCAGCTAAGGAGTACAATAGAAACCATTTATTATCATCATACGGCCTTCTTGGTTGCACAATTGGTCTCGCAATCTGATCAGAACGGTCTCCTCGGGGAACTACCAGCAAGTAATCACTCAACTGAAGCCAAGAACTAACAGTGATAATCCACTTGTGAATCATGAGCTCCATTGCTGGTTTGGTAAGTTTGATTAACCATTTGAGGCCGGATTTCATTAGATTGAAATAAATGACGTATGCACCCAAAAAACCATTTTCGTCGGTGACCCTGCTTTGTTCAAGATACAAGAAATTAGAAGCGATATAAGGTAAGGTTCTGAGGGAAGCAAACGTAGGAAGCTCACCATAACTTAAGAGGGAAAAAAGATGGGCTGATAAGTGTAATTGCTTTAATGGGTAAGTGGACCAGAATCACCAACAAGACCCCATAAGTAGCAAACGCAAAGAAAGTGTAACCAAGTTTCAGTTTGGTGACCTTGTAGTCTGGATCTCTAACATCTAGAAGATACCAAAAGGCTCGTTTATGAATGATCTGTCAAAGAAAAAAGAAGAAGAAATAAGGAAAAAAATATGATGAAACAGTAACGTTCCGTTGGGATTAAAAAACCCAAAAAAAAAAAAAAAAAAAAAATTAAACTGTTACCTCCTGGATAAGTTCTCTGTAAGCGTCAACAAGATAAAAGAAACAGAATCCTGCCAGCAAAGATAGGGGATTCAGGCTATGGTAGTGTGAAAGAATCTCAGATCTCTGGGGAATTGTGGTTCTAAACATAGGGGAGGTGTAGATTTCGAGCCAACAGCCAATGATCCAAGGGACAACACCAATTTTAAAAGTCAAGACGAAAGCATCTTTGATGACATATAGGTTTCTGCAGGCTTTTACTGATATAACCCACAAGACAACTGGCAATTCCACTGTGGAGAAGTAAAATCCCAGCGAAAACCACCGGACTATGGCTGGAAATGGGTTATGACGGAGAGTGAAGAGGATTCCAAAGTAAGCAAGGGGTATTGACAGCATCATCATGTATCCACATATAACAATGGAGTTTCCAGATAAGTGGCTTCCTCCAACAGTTGCTAATACAATCCATCCGATACAAATTGGGAGAAGAACCAAGAAGATAAACACACATACACTGACGGCAAGGGCCTGTAGAAAAAAAAACACAAGTTGTTACTCAACATTCACCACCATTGTGGGGAATGAAGGAAGATAATTGATGAACAAACAGAAAGTTGGGGACTTACAGCAAAGGCATCGTCATGAAGAAAGAAAAGCAGGTTCCTGATAACCCCAAAATATTCATCAAGTGACGCGTTTGGAGGAACAAGCACTCGTCGATTAGGTGGCCCCAAGAAATATATGAGTTTATGAATATACCAATCACAAAGGATCTTGAAATATTTCCATAAGACCTGCACAGCTCCACCAATAACTCCTTGTTCTAGACCATTCCCAATAAAGTTCCTCCTGACATTGAGATCTCCGAATTCCATCCTTATAACAGTGATGCCGGCCATGAAACACACGATCAAACAGCTGTAAATCAGGCCAGCCCACAAGTAAGCAAACTTGCGAGACATCCAAAAATCTCTCTGGAACTCAGCGACAATTTCTTGGCCCCAAGGGTGCAAGGAATTGCAGTATGTGTTGAAGAGAAACACCACAATCCAAGGAAACATCGATTTCATGTAACGTGCCACTCTCAATAACACTCCGATTAGGAACTCGTTACATGGAAGCCTCTCCGGAGCATTCTCGGAGTAAACCGGAACAAAAGAGTAGCTACGCCCACATACCTGCGGTGACAACAGAGGGGATTTAGAGAAGAAAATCAAAACCCACAATAAAATCAGCCAAATCAAAACCTCGTTAGTGACCTCGCACCGGAGATTCTTCCTAAAACCAGTGGGGGAAATCGGAAAACCACATTACGACATAACGTTGAAACCCTTAAAACTAGCCATGCCAAAAAAATCCTTATAAAAACAAGGGTAATCGTAACAATAACCTCGCATTTCTTGTACCCGCGACGATTCAGCCAAAGACGAAGACAATCCTGGTGTACGTACTTGATGGATCCTCGACACGCACACGGATGCCTTAACGGGTTTCCTGCTTCCTCCGGTGATCGGCAGATCCGACACAGGTCTTCATCGTCGTCTTTGTCCATGCCTTCTTCCGGAAGACCTTGGTCACCGACGTCTATCATCACCGGCGAAACGTCCATTCTCGGAAAAGCAAACCTCTTTTCTCTCTCTCTCTCTCTCTCTCTCTCTCTCTAGTTTCTTCTGCACTCCCTGAAGCGGCAAATGCAAAAATGGTTGCAAAGTAAATGAATAAAAACAAATTAAAAGAGGTTACTTTTTGACAGCTACAGTCAACAGACTGCAGAGTGACTTTCAACGTTGCTTCCTATTACTAAAGTAGAGTCGGGTTTTGACCACAGTAAGAAAATACATTTTTAAGAAAGTGAAAAGAAAAAACAGTGAGCTTTGTTGCGACTAGTTTGTTTGAAAACTTTTTTCTCTAAAATATCTGCTACTATAAAATATAAATCCAACAAAGCCGATTTTATGTTAAACAGTGTTAAATAACCTCTGAATATACTATTTTTATACAGTAGAACTAATCAAACTATTTCAAGTTCAAACTTCGAAGAATCAACTTTCAAAACGATCATCTTTCTTTTACTTAGTTTTTAACCGATATCAGGCTTATCAGCTTAGATATAAAGTATAACTTCAAATCCACAAATAATGGATTCTTTTTTTCTTCTTCCTTTTTTATAATGGATTCAGATGATTTTATTTTCTTTTGCAATATTTCGTCACAAAAATGCAGTTAGTCCTTTTTTTTTTTTGTCTGACTGTTGGCTCCTTCCTCTCGGAGGAATCTAAAGATCATGTCACAGAGAAATTACGATTCAGTGTGCCAATTCACAAGAACAACAACAGATCCAACGTTACAATTAGATATCATAACAGTATCAACTATAGTGAGCCAACCAGTTGGATTGACAAATATGGAAATTAGAGTTAATTTCTTAATACTGACATGAAGTTATAAGAGCAGCAGCTTAAATCTCTTATCACTCAAAAAATTTAACCACAACATGGATGAAAGTGAGAAATGATGCGAACGAAGAACTCACATAAATGAAGCTCTATTCTCCTCCGTATCTTTCCCATGAGCCAACACTGTTAAGAAATCCATTCCATATTTCAATAAATCAAACATCGATAAGCCTTTTCTACGGACTGTTCAGTTCCATAGACGAAACATAGAGGAGAAGATACCATCGGATGCGTCTACGTCAATGGAAGGAACATTGGGAGGAACGAGCATCAGAAGGAATCTGCAGATCGCGTAAGCGACGGCGAGAACGATCAGCGGCCACCAGAACGGCATTTCGACTTTTTCACTTGTTTCAGAGATTCTTCAACTAGTGCTTGGACAAGAATCCGGCGAGACGACAACGCGAAAGAAGGATTAATCTCCGCGTCTCCGTCAATCGGAAAAGAGAAATAGGAATCAACGAAGAGCAGATGGATTGAATATTCTCTCTCTGGCCTCTGCTTTGAATCGCCTTTTTTGATTTTCTAGTTTTTGATGTGAGAAAAATGGTACGGTTGGTAATTTTTGGCAACTTCAAGGGTTAGTTGAGAGGATTTTAATTAAATAATTTAATTTAAATCCAATGCGTCATTTTTTTGTTTTTTTGGCATCAAGTGTTGCGTCATTTATACGAGCATCCACATTGCAGCTACACGCCAAGAACGTGAATACAAAAAAAGATACATCGACACACACGCTAGCTAGTGTACATATTTGCGTTTGTTAAACCGACTTAAACTAAAATGCTGAACCGACTGGTTCGCATTGTTTGAAACTAAACGAAATTGAAGGCTTTGAAGCTCTTCTCCTTGTATATTTTTATACACACAAGTGCAAAAGAGATGTCTCCAAGATTCCAGTAATCGATAAACCTCGTCAAAAGTAAGAAACCTAACCGTTGGTATTTACTTGTCTATCAACAAAAGTTCATGTTGGTCACATACCCTACTCTAGATCTCCAATCAAATTGTCGACTCTTTCACCCACCAAGTACCGTTCGTTGAAGACCAATCGGTGAAGGTAGATAATGAGATCACGTGTTAGCTTCGCCATGAACCACACCGTGATCAAAGCTAATAACGCCGGCCAAATAAGCCGCTCTGCAGCTGAATTGATGCTTTGGGAAAATCCAAGCAACGGGAACAGAGACTTCATGGATGGCGACTGTGGTTGCAAGTGTGTTTGTGAGGGAACCAATCACATCTCGAAGCAGCCACATTGAAGGAAGTCTATTGATTCCCACGTTTCTGATTCTCTCAAGCTTCCTTCGCCAAGCCTCCGTCGCGAACCAGTTTATAGGCGTGAGCATTGTCTACGAGAAAAGAGGAAAATGCTAATATTGTCTTAGTTGCTCTGCTAGAAAAACTCAAGTCTTTGTTGAAATCTCCATATGATGATTCTCTTACCATAAAGGTCCAGATGTGAAGCACCACCACTCCGATCAACCAATCTTGGATCAAGAAGTCGACCGGTGACTCATCTAGCGGCACTACTGACGGGATGATGATCATAAGGTGGATGAGTAGACCGAGCAATCCCGGTATGACAGAGATCTGTTTCAATGGAAGTTTGCAAGTTAAAAGCCATGGTTTTCAAGAGTTTCTTTTGGTGGAAAATGCAAAGGTTTTTCTTACCCAGATGGAGAAAAACAATCCATTTCGTATCTGTATGAAGACATATTTGAGAAGCAAACCGGTTCTTCCCTTTTGAATATGATCAAATACAAAGCAGGTGCTGAGATAGATTGCTTGCAGGATATCACATCCAATCTTAAAAGCACAGAGATCTGCATTAATCACGAGATTCGCAAAGAAAGACTTGACTACAAGCATGTAAAGAAGAAGAAAAGCTCTATACGAAGAAACAAGATGAAGAAGAAAAGCACAACACACCGTCACGTCCGACTCCAAGTCTTGTCGTGATGAAAGAGATAGAGTCAAAATATACTCTCCCCGCCACAATTGGCAAAGCCATGAAGGCTGTAGCAAAGAGGAACATACTCAAAGCAGCAAGCACCAACATCAATGCAATCCTCAGCTGAAAAAAACTGTTATCTCTTTGGTCTTTAGACTTAACATCGTCTTCAGCACTCTGAGATCCATGCAAAATGACCATAGAGCCTTCAGCTAAGGAGTACAAACGAAACCATGGATTCTCATCATCCGGCCTTCTCGGTTGCATAATTGGTCTCACATTCTGATAAGCACGGTCTCCTCGGGGCACAACCAGCAAGAAATCATTCAACTGAAGCCAAGAACTAACAGTGATAATCCACTTGTGAATTATGAGACTTGTTGCTGATTTGGTAACTTTGATTAACCATTCGGGGCTCAGTAGGTGGAAATAAACTGAGTATGCACCGAAAAAATTACCGACCCTGATTTGTTCAAGATACAAGTAATTAGAAACGATATGAGGTAAGGTTCAGACTTCAGAGGGAAGCAAACGCAGCAAGCTTACCATAACTCAAGAGGGAAAAAAGATGGGCTGATAAGTGTAATTGCTTTAATTGGCAAGTGGACCAGAATCACCAACAACACCCCATGGGTAGCAAACGCAAAGAAAGTGTAACCAAGATTCAGTTTGGTGACCTTGTAGTCTGGATCTGTAACATCCAGAAGATACCAAAAGGCTCGTTTATGAATGATCTGTCAAAGAAGAAGAAGAAGAAACGGAAACTGAGGAAAAATCTGATAAAAGAATAAGTTCCGTTGGGATGAAACAAAATATAAACTGTTACCTCCTGAATAAATTTCCTGTAAGAGTCAGCAGTAATCAAGCAACAGAAGCCTGCCAGCCAATATCGGAAATTCAGGAATGGGAAGCGCGAAAGAATCTCAAATATCTGGGAAATTGTGGTTCCAAACATGGGGGATATGCAGATTGCGAGCCAACAGCCAATTATCCAAGGCAGAACACCGATTTTTAAAGACAAGACCAAAACATCCTTCAAGACATGAATGTTTTTGCAGGCTTTTACTGATATATCCCACAAGAAAATTGGCAATTCCACTGTTATGGAGTAACATCCCAGCAAAAACCACCGGACTATGGCTGGAAATGAGCTATGACGGAGAGTGAAGAGGACTCCCAAGTAAGCAAAGGGTATTAACAGCATCATCATGTATCCACAAACAACAATGGAGTTTCCGGATACATAGCTGCCTCCAACAGTTGCTAAGACGATCCATCCAATCCAATTTGGGAGAAGAACAAAGAGCATGTACACACATACACTGACGGCAAGGGCCTGTAGAGAACAAACACAAGTTGTTACTCAACATTCACCATCGTAGGGAATGAAGGAAGATAAACGATGAAACAAACAGAAAGTTGGGGACTTACAGCAAAGGCATCGTCATGAAGAAAGAAAAGCAGGTTCCTGATAACCCCAA
The DNA here is from genome assembly GCA_900406535.1 of Noccaea bulbosa. Classification (NCBI taxonomy): domain Eukaryota; kingdom Viridiplantae; phylum Streptophyta; class Magnoliopsida; order Brassicales; family Brassicaceae; genus Noccaea; species Noccaea bulbosa. Next base: position 1,030 of record OVBJ01000145.1, on the reverse strand, counting down.
ATTCATCAAGTGGCGCGTTTGGAGGAACAAGCACTCGTTGATTAGGTGGCCCCAAGAAATGTATGAGTTTGTGAAAAAACCAATCACAAAGGATCTTGAAATATTTCCATAAGACCTGGACAGCTCCCCCAATAACTCCTTGTTCTGGACCATTCCCAATAAAATTCCTCCGGAAATTGAGATCTCCGAATTCCATCCTTATAACAGTGATGACGGCCATGAAACACACGATCAAACAGCCGTAAATCAAGCCAGCCCACAAGTAAGCAAACTTGCGAGACATCCAAAAATCTCTCTGGAACTCAGCGACAATTTCTTGGCCCCAAGGATGTAAGGAATTGCAGTATGTGTTGAAGAGAAACACCACAATCCAAGGAAACATCGATTTCATGTAACGTGCCACTCTCAATAACACTCCGATTAGGAACTCGTTACATGGAAGCCTCTCCGGAGCATTCTCGGAGTAAACCGGAACAATGGAGTAGCTACGCCCACATACCTGCGGTGGAAGCACAACGGAATTAAGAAAATATGTAACGTTGCCCAATAATCTGCCGGATTTTTCCTATCGGGATCCACCGAAATAGAGAAGAAAATCAAAAATCAAAACCCTTAAAATCACCCAACTCAAAACCTCGCACCGGAGATTCTTCGAAGAACCAGTGTGGGGAAATCGGAAAACCACATGATGACATTAACACTGAAACCCTTAAAACTAGCCATGCCAAAAATCCCTAAAATCCTTATAAAGAAAATTAATGGTAACAATAACCTCGCATTTCTTGTACCGGCGACGATTCAGCCATAGACGAAGACAATCCTGGCAGTGGCGGATCCAGTCAAGGTGGGGGCAACTGCCCCCATAAAAAATATTTGTTGAAGTATGATTTGTTTAACGCTGAGATCAATGCCCCCATACTAAAATAATATTTTGCCCCCATTGGTTCTTTTTTCACGAAGCAACGTCAATTAATTCATGCCTGTTATGGGTAATAGATGCCCATTAGATCCATAGATAGATGCCTATGAG